>JAMKCH010041858.1:0-12910 GCA_023653785.1 Ophioderma brevispina
AGGTGAGAGAGATTTCTAGATTTACAACAAGTTTACCCAGACCTCTGTAGCTAAGATGAACTTTATCACAGAATAAGTCCTTGCGTAGTTCCACCTGTGTGTGTGTGAGAAAGTGGTACATGGTCAACAAATAATTGAACCCTTGCACTCTGTTGACAATTTCTATAGAAGATTGCATTTAGTTGCGGCTGAAACTCTATTTGCATTATCATCCCAAAATCTTGGTAGCACCACCACTGATGATGATTGCGCTTTAGGAAAGTTTGTTGAGCGCCGCGTCTATCGTGATCTTGGATTGCTGTTCACAGAATCTATAGAAACATGGCCGTGCGTTGTCCATGTCTTGCAAAGACACCACTTTGGGTTGGTATGGTGCTGTCTTCTACTGAGCCTTTGGATGTCAGCCAAGTCTTTGATCTCCTTTGCATTAACTTTGGTTGTTTACCTCTGTAAAACCTGGCTGGGTCAATTTTCTTACATATGGAGTTTGAGAAAAAATAATGATGATATCTGCATGTTTTGGTTTGGCTCTGATGTGGGTGTGGTGCCTTTGCATTGGTGGTGGGGGTGTTTCGCTTTGGAACAGTTGTTGAGAGTTGGTTTAAACGACTGTTCCCCAAAAAACTATACAATCAAAGATTATTTTTTTGGCCAAAAATTTGAAGTTCATCTCAACTGGAATTTAACTGATTCTTTTTTAGCAGTATTCCAGCTTTCATGAAGGATTTTTAGTCTTGGGGTAATTTTGGGGGTCTGGTCAGGAGTTATGGCTAATATCTGAGACAGTTGAAAAACATGTGGGCCAGTTTCGGCTATCCTGATATCAACAAGTTGCCATTGAAAATGGAAAATCATCTTTCAAGACATTCTTTATTGACAAATAAATAAAAGTAGGTTTGTATGTAAAGTGCTGCTTCTTGTGTGATATAAACATAATTTATAAACTTTATAAGTCGCAATTGCTAATAAATACAGTAGGCATGAGGAAATTTCAATTACAAACAGTCTTGTTGTATCGCTTTACTCCAGGTTTCAGCAGAAGTGTAGACCCATAAAAACACCCTTGTGAAAGTAAACTGAGACCTTTGACCCCAACAATCCTTTCCTTTATTTGCGCTTTGTTGAACACCACTGCTTCTTCATCATATTCCTCCTGGAATCTTGGAGCAGTGGGGAATAGGGGCAGGGTAACTTGTCACTCCACATTAGAGCGTTGTCCACACATTGTCCCTCAAGAGACTTGTAGAATGTTACATTAGTTTCAGCAATCAAATCCCAAATAATTTCCAAGAATTTATGATTATTGACCACTGAGAGTGAGTTCCCACATGTCACCACAAATAATAATTTCTGGTGCTTTCCCTGAAAAATAATATATTGATTAGTTCAATGCATGATAATACTATTCACTCTGATCTGTAACAATATTCTTTTTTTTGAAAAGGATTAATACCACAATGATGAACGGACACGGCCTTATACCTTTAGTTGATTGACCTTCAGGTTGAAAACGGCCCAAGGGTTTTTATCCTTTGTGTTCAACTGGTAATATCTCCGCTTAGGGTACATCAAATTGGATGGAATAAAAGCCGAGGATTTAGCTTCGGATCTTGTTTAACAAATGAATTTCAAATATGCTGGCAAAAATGCAGTTGAAGTTAGTTTATATTTTTTCATACATTTTTAGTGGGATTGTGTATAGTTTTTATTGGGACAGTCTGTATTGTAGGTGGAGTAAGTGGTGGTGCAGTAGGTTGTGACTGTGTTGGTGTTGTAGGATTTGCGTGTGTGTCTGTGTCTGTAAGAATCTGTATGAGTTCTGAAGTTGAATTGTTGGTGTCTTTGGTGATGATGCAGCCTTTGCATAGCTTGTTGCTGTTTGGATCCAGTTTTAGTTTTTCCATTTAGGCTGGTGTTCAGGCATGTAAGGTGTTGTTTCTTCTTCTTTCAACATCAGGATTGTGTGGATTGTGCCATTGTGAGTAAATGCTAGTCTGAGTTCTTGTAGTGCTTGGTTTTTGGGCACTATTGTGTTTAGTTTAGATGCCCTGTTTGCCTGTTTTAGTCTCTCTATTTCATCCATTGCCCTGTTTATTAAGCATAATTGATTCCCCACAAATTGTGTGTACTTTTTCATATGTATCCGTCAAGTTTTGAGCTATGTGGCGATACAATTATCGCCAAACGGACCCAGGGAATGGGACGCGTCCATTCCACCCAAAACGTACTCAGAAATGGCCAAATGGACGTCAGAAAAGGGCCCAAACTGACGGGGCGTCCGTTTTCTGTCCTTGGCGTCCATTTATACAACAGACGCGCGTCCATTTAAGAATGGACGTGCAAAAAAAGGCCAAACGGACGGAGGCTAATAATCCATTAATTCCACATAGAATTTTATTGTCATAATAGAAGGAATAGTATGACCGGATGTGCATCGATATTGAGCCAAGCATCTGAATGCGTCCTATTGTGTACCAATTACAATGCCATTGGAGCGTAAATACAGATCCGTAAAATAAATCTACAATATAGGCATGGTTATTGATTAATGCACACATCGACACTGCTCAAAATGTTGTACATCAGCTAACTGCTCTACAATTTGGTCACTGAAGGGAAATAATAGTAATATCGAGTAATATTACAAATCTTCAAATGATAACCCTGCAGGATTCACAGTCGTCGTAATAAAAACATTTTTAACTTGTATTCTGGACCTAGGCAGTGTAATCATGACATGAAGTTATATCATGATACCGGTATGCCCTCTATGGTAATACTGCATGCGTTTATAATACACTCCTTGGAATTTAAAAACCGCGTAACTTGAACATGTACGTATTTTGCACAACCATTTTGTCACGGAAGATTATAAAATAATACGAAAGTTATTGACACAAAAGTCTGTCACGCATCAGCCAGCGTGTTAGATAGTACATGTATATAGTACTAGCAATCTATTCACGTTGTGATAACGATGAACATTTCTTCTTTAAATACGAACCTTAAAATGTTTAACTGTCAATGTATTAATCAAGCGCTTGGTGGTCAATTAGATAACAAAAAGTTTCGAAGTGCGAGCTTTTTTTTTAAAAAAAATGTTGGGTGTTTATGGTAAGATCTATAAGCTTCAATCCACTCTTAAACTTTAAATATTTTTAACGACTGACATTAGAAACCGAAAATGCTTTAAACTTACACATTTTATTCAATGATTATTTCAAAAAGAAAGATCATGGTTTTCCTTCTTCTTTCATTTTTTAAGATACAAATTTGTACTTGACAAGTGTCGAACAGTATGTTTTGTTTATGGGGAAAAATAGAAAAAATAATACCAAAATCGTAAGTGTTTTGAACTTCGTGTCGTATAATCGGCCATACGGACCTGACAGAAAATAAAATAACTAAAAACATCTAAAATGCCTTCTTCGGTTTATTCAATTCACTTCAGGTGTGATGTTACACATTTTCGAACCATTATAAACTTTCAACAAAATCGTTTAAAAACGGGATGTGCTTTACATGAAAATGAAATGTCCTCGCGTCCTCTTTGCACAGTCGAATGGGTTCTAAAAAGAGCTTACAGTGTCTTTTTGATTTTTTAAGAGGGAAAGATGCTAAAATGGCTCTGAATAAGACAAAATGGAGTCGGAACTTGAAATTTCTAAGAATGTGAAATAGCGGTGACTTATTTTTAACACTCACTTTTTAAAACATATCCTATATCCCAACATATCCACATAGCTCACTAAAATATTTAAGTTTATAATTTTTTGGTAAAATTTTTATTATGTTTTTATTTTCAAGTCGTATGCAAATAACAGTTACTCTATAATGCGCCCCCAAAATAAACGCAATATTTAATTTTCACATCACTCTTTAGAAAAAATGATTTTCCTTAAAATAAATAATTTTCCACACGCTGTTGTTTCCAGTAGTTTAAAGGTGGGTGACCCGATCATGAATCCAAATTTTCACATTTTTATCCTTCACATGGAGCATATCACCAAAAACATCTTATTACCACTGTTGAGTTAAATCGCCCCAACTGTCTGGATAGTAGAAGCAAAAATGTGTATGTAAATTGGCCCCATAGACAGGTGTTAATGTGGTACTACTTGTGAACGTTTTTGTTCATAAAATCAAAAGGAAACATTTCCTAGGGTCTAAAAGTTACCTGGGATAATGAGAAAAAATGAGCTTTCTTCTGATACAAAAATCTCCATTTTGATGGCGTAAAGTTGGGGGGGGGGACCAAGATGTCGATCCGGTCACCCCTTTAGGAATACACAACAATTGTGTACTTTGACACAAATAAATGGTAAAATGTTTACCATTGTCGTTAAATTCACAATATGTATACTTTGACCAATTAATTTGGTAAAATTTTACCAATTTCGTGACTGAGAATTACAATGGTCTGACTGACATTTGTTTGGCATTTTTGAATTGTTTATATATCGCAATATTTAACTGCGTATTTATTTTATATTTCAGTAACGTTGCCATTATATGCGTTAGCAGATTAAAACTTTAACACAAAGAATTTTAAATAATAAATGTTTCATATTCAAAAGACAATACTGTAAGATATATTAGTCGGATTATAATACTGACTTTGAATTTAGACAACGCAATGGATTTTGTATAGATTTTTCATCTTTTTGAATATGTTGAACCAAGCTTTTTTGCCTTTTGTGCGTAATATGGTATATCCATTTTGAGTGTAACGTTTCCATTTTTGTTGCGAGTATATAGAATTGACTCAAAATTTCTTTGATTTTAAAATTGAAGTACCAAACAATGTATTATAACCTTTATTTTGTTTTAGAGCGTATATGTATCGCAATATTTACACCTCTGTGTCTATTTCAGCACACGTTTCCATGTAATGTGTTAATGGTAATTATTCGCTATTTCCATATTTCCACAACACAACAAAAAATCACCGCGTCACATAAGACTAACCTGTGTTCGAATTACCTTAATATACCTTGCTCTGATTATTCGTATATTGCCTTTTGTTTTCTCATCATTACAGAAACAAATGATGAAAACAATTCAATTAACATAGAACATAACCAACCACCACCTCCACAGTTTAATAATTACTAGTTCAACGTTTCCATTTGTGTAATTTAATATCAAGTTTAATAATATGATTCTAGAATGACTCAATAACCCCTGTTATTTTTCGTCAAAAAAATCACGAAAAGACTATAAGCCGATATCTATCCTCTATTTGTTCAATAGATCCTTGGGCAAAATGGAAAACATCTTCTCAACCTTTCGGAGAATTCATGTGTACAATGATACCACAGAGCTTTTAATTATAATTAAAATCGTACAACTTTAAGATAAAGTGTTGTTTGAACTTTTCAATAATAATCAGTTCATTTTACTGTGGGCATGATTATGGGTTCCCTATAGTATAGCTAGTAACACCATAGTTTGAAAATATATACAAAATAAAAAATCTCTGCAATGTCACTATGAAACATATCTTAAAAACCTAAAAAAACGGTTTTCTTTATCTATCATTCGTAAAAGTCCATTTGAATAGACCAAGTTTAACACAATCAACAAATGTTGGTATACTTTGGGCGGCATCTCTTCATTTTGGTCCACATGAATTGACAAAAATAGAAAAATTCTTTTAGTCCAACTTTGCTGAGTTTTCGTGCATGAATTGACATATTTTCTAAAACAGCTTTCGAACACGCACCACTACGCAAACCGGCGTTTGTAAAACACGGAATCGCCTAAATCGCCTACTTCGCTTAATTTTCCCTGTGTGATGTATTTATCACGAATATTTGTTAGTTAGTTGTAATCTTGTAGAACCAACAATTACTAAAACCAATATCTTTGAAATTCAAAAATTGGGTGTGTTTGTCCCAACAATTCCCTGGTTTGAAATTTGTGGTGAACTTATGCAGAGCAAAATTCGTGACTATTTTGATCAACATGATTTCTTCGTCTCCTAACTTTCACTTCTGTGGCATAAATCTCAATCCTATCTCCGTGTCCCAGCCTACACGGAGTCATCTCATTTATTACCTTGATTAGTCTCTAGCACAGAAGTTTTAAATGAATGGCGGGATGAATGGTCGGTGTGAGCCTTATTACCGCTAGAGTGGCTGTCAATTTGAGGCAGATGAGGGGTTGAGACAAGCTTGTTAAGTGTTATAAATATCCCGTCCTCATTTCAAGATTTTTTGCCGGTGAAAAATTACCCGGCAAGAGACCACAATCTACACATGCATACAAAGCATATTGGTAATGTCTTGTTTCGCATTCACCAGTGATGTCATAGTTCGACAGTTAACCAACCAACCATTCACATCATATAGGCCTACCGGCGGCTTTATATTTCTCCGGCTTTAGTCCGTAACAACTTATTCCGTCATTGGGTTAGGGGGTCAAATGACGTAACGAATGGCCAGCACTTTTGCAACTGAGTGAAAATTGGTTGAAAACCGAGTTGAGACTGAGTGATTAATATTAGATTCTCGTCTCATTAAACGGTTCTTAGCTCACTGCCTCCTTTTATATCTTTTGGTGATTTTAATCACCAAAAAACCACAAATCCACCCACAAAACCTTTTTTTAAAAAAAAAAATACACAATTCCGCCAGGTGTAATCTGCGCAGTCTTCATATTCATGCACCACACCAAGTGATCCTGCGTGGATCGGAGGATTATTTTTAGGATTGCATAGGGAGTCACCTATTTTCGCGCCAGTGAAGCAATTGCATAAATGGAGGGTAGGGTGAATTAAGCGAAGTAAGCGATTTAGGCTATTCCGTGTTTTACAAACGCACGCGTACGCACAGCTTAACATTGAACTACACCGCCGAACCTTGCATTTTGTACTTTTTGTGCGCGCGTAATCACTCAAAGGAAACTTTTTAACGTTTTAGTTAGTTTATAAGTAATCATTATGACCCTGGTGTGGAGGAACACTCCAATGTTGCAGGTATATGTAAACTTTTACTTTTGGTACACCATCTCTGATATTTCACCTCATATGTTGTGCGGAAGATGGAATTGGCTTACCCTTGTGCATTGTGTCTTCAATGTGAGCATATCCCTACCTTTTATTTTTAATGTCGGAAAGTATGGGTCATCTTCTGATCAATAAGTTAACGTAGGTCCTATAATGGGGAACGTTTATACCTTTTTCTCACTTTTCTTTCAATCATGCGCATCCTTGTTTCTTTCTTAATCGAAATGTTACTTAATTTCATATAAATAAGCCGAAATAGCATCAATCGTTAAGTATATAGATAAGGCTGAAACTTTCACAGTCGGCAAACACACATAATAAGCTCGCGCGCGCTGCGCACACATACATACACACACACACACACATATATATAATAATCACTCAATGAATAGAAATTAAATACCCACCAATGTAATTACACTGTTTGTGCGTGATCACAGCAGAAAAACTCTGTCATATGACACATCTATTCTAAAAACGTTTCTTTTTCTTCATCGAAATGTAATTCCATTTGAATCGACCAAGTTAACCATCAAACAGTTTGTAGTTTTCGTGGTGTCTGTGTCTGTGAATTAAAACTAACGCGCCAGAGTAATTTGTTTACTGTTTGGGCGTAACACATCAGAACGAACTTAACTTTTATGTATAGGCCGAAATACAGTTTTCAGACGACCTTACACTTGTCAACTTTCAGTGGCCTATTACACTATACTCAATGATAATGGTAACACCTGGGAGGCGAAGTCACCCCAATACTACTTATAGCAGATAAGACTGACCGTTCACCGTCGGCCCCCACACACGCGTGTACACGTACACGTACACATACCCACACGCGCCCTCACGCACCCCACACAGCCGCAACCACACACAATACCCACGCACTTTAGAAATTACACCCACCAATCCAAATTTTGTACTGTGCGTAACCAATCAGAAACAAACCTTATTTGAAACCAGTTTCAAACGACCTTTAAAGAGACACTGGCACTTTTAAAAACAGTGCGCCCTCAAATTTTTTTCAAAATCGATATTTTTGCATTGTTGTACAGCTGTTATATGACAAAAGCCATCGCCCGAAATAATTAAGACCAATCAGCTTCCTTATGGGTAAACGGAACGATTTTTGTAATTCAGCAAACGACGAAACTGGAACAAATGGTTGTTTTAACACAAGAAACACGCACGCGTAGCAGTTTCTCACGATATGTACAGTGTTTTTTGACCGGTCTATAACCTTTGTGGTTTTAATATCAGTGAAGTACGAGTTCAAACAATTATTCATGTAATATACACATTTGTGATTAAAGTTATGGAAAACTTAAAAATGGGCCTACAAATTACCTGGTGTCTTATCCTCATATCATGCCCTATCTGTTTGGGGTATGTTATCTTAGGGTAAAATATATCTCTGTTCTTCCAATGGCCTACTAGACTATCATTTGAGAGCAAATTGAAGAAATTTCATATTTTGTGAACATGTGCCAGTGCCGCTTTAAATTTCTCGTTTCAAAGTTCACTAAGGACATTGTGACAACCTAAAATACTGAATTCAAAGTGGTCCGGGAAATTCATTACAAAGTTGTGATTCGGGGATATGAAGGACAATGATTTGGGCGAGCTATTTCATTACACTTGATTTTTTAGTATCCGGACGTACAAAGTACAAGCCGTGTACAAGGAAAAAGTGATTTATTAGAAATTTTAGGCCGCTTTCTTCAGGAAATCTCTGAATCAGCCTTTATAGCTAAGGCTGAAACTTTCACAGTCGGCAAACACACACATAGGCCATTACACACAACACACACCCACACACCACTTAGAAATTAACACGCAACCAAAATTTAATTGTAATGTTTGTGCGATAATCCACATCAGAACGAATTCTTGTTCTTCAGTTGGTAATCACGATGAAACCTCGTGTGGAGGAAAAAACCACCCAAGTTAAATGGTATATAGAATTGTGGAATCTTTCACCTGGTAATAATACTGGATATATTCACCAATTAACGCACCTTGTATAACTTGACAAAAATTTTACCAGATTCGTATATAGTTAATGTAAAGATCAACTTGCCTAGGGGTACAAGGATTAATATTATAAAAAATCATTTAAATGCAAAGACGTTCTCCATTTTATTTTTTACCCAACCGTGATGATGTGATTTACTGCTTTCTTTTCTCGTAAAACGAACATAAAACACAAATAGTTAAAATAAAAACTATTTAAATTTATATTTGAAAAGCCCCTCTTATTAATTATCCCAAAACACACTGCCAGCTTAGAAATATACGGGACACCATACTATGCATTCCTTATTTGAGCGCAATGTTATGAAAGAGCCCGCCTAATTTTATATCGGACAAAAGATTATTTGGCCCGAAGATCTGTGGTGTCAATCGACCTAATAATTGATGTTGAAAACGTTATAATAAAAAGGGTTTGAAAAGAATTTTGAAAACAAATTGTCGCAATTCAGGGGAGTTACGTTTGATGTATTTTTACAAATAATCATAATGTTATGTTATTTACCTTTCTTTAATTGATGAACATGAAACATGTAACACAATAGTTAAAATAATTATGTATGCACCACAAAACTTAAGAGTTTATTGAAAAGCCCGCCATGATTTTTAAGTTATAGCATGATTAGTGATGATTTAATCAGGCCAGTCGGACAAAATATTGATACAAATGAACAAAAAATAGGGTGGACAAAAACAAGAAATTACATCCGAACGACTGATGGTTTATAATAAACTATAATTTTTTAAAATACAAACTTATCAACAAACGCACACAAAACATTTCTATTTCATTTTAATTCGGCACTCGGAAAGCATCTAAAGATACGGAGAAAACGTTATGTATAATACACATCACATGTTGAGGCTCCTAAACGGTTTCACCAACCACCAGCACTTAAAAAATAAAACGGCCGCGAAAAGAGACTAAGGCGCACCACGTACGTTTTAAGAATGGGCGCACGTCCGTTGTGCAATGGACGCCGGGCTGACGTCCATTTTAAGAATGGACGCGAGTCTGTTGTGCAAATGGACGCCCCGGTCCAGTAGTAGAGGTCTTTGATAAGAAAAATAATCTGAATGTTACAAAATACTTAAAATGGAACACTGAAACAGCATTGATGATCGGAATTTATGATTTAACCCAAATCAACCGACCATATTCGTCTCACGTCGTGCCCACGTCCATCGGCATTTCTGACGTCCATTCCAGCGTCCATTCGGCTATTTCTGACGTCCATTCGGAGTCCACGTCGGCCATTTCTGACGTCCACTCCCGCGTCCATTCGGCTATTTCTGACGTCTGTTTAAACAATGGACGCGTCCCTTGTCCTCTGTCCGTTACGTGGTTTTTGGGGTTTCTAGCTGGTTCTAGCTATACATAGACATGTTTGAGTTTCACTGGTTGGTGCATGTAAACTGTTGAGTTTGTATGCCCACTTGAGTGGTTTCCATTGTGGCATTCTTGTGTGAGTTCATGGTGAAGAATCCACAGGGTACTTCAAACATCTTGTGTATTGATCATGGACACTATTTATGCAAATGAGGGGGATTGTCACGGTCCTTGAATCACACTTAAGGAGAGATCTTCAATTCTCCATGCAGGAAATTGTGGTGATGATGGATGTGTAGTGTAGGATATGGAAAAATGGTTACCAGTACGGAATCTGCCAGGCCATATCATCCACCCAGTTCCCTTTTTTTTTTGTTTTTTGGCTCCTCTTCCCGAATATGTACTTTCAAGGTGGTAGGATAAAGAGTACGTCGTTGGCGGTTCGGTCGTGAAGTTGAGTTGCAATCTGTAGAGAATCAATTATTGTGTGTATGATATGGGGGTTCAACAAGATTGGTTCCATGATGCCAGGCAAGTCATTGAATTGTGTCAAAATCAGTAGCTTTCAAAGTATAACATTTCGTGTTTTGAACACTTAGAATGGGTCTTCCCATAGATTTCAGCAGTAGGATAACCTGCAAAAACTGCCATCTGTTGAGTTTGAGGACTTTACTATACATTAACCACATGCTGATTTAGCGTCAGAGGGTGTTTTCGGTAAGTTTTAAACAGCGTTTTGTAAGCTTGACTTCACATGAGTGCACCAGTGATGCCTATTTATGAAACTTCAAAATCATAGCCGTGTGATTTAACTTGACGCCAAGATAACGTCAATGTTAAGGTATAGGGCCAGTTACAGTTGAATTGGAACTATAAGTGGTGCAGATACTAATTCATCTTTTTTTTTGGTGGGGGCATGGGCCAGGTATACTTAACATGTAGCCTAGATACCTAGGACATGTTTGACAAGGGCAGTCATATGCCTGGGCGGGGAAGAGGTTAAAAAAGGGTTTACATTTTTCTCTCTTTTCCATTAAGTCTTTCACTCGCGGTTGTTATGCAATTCATGATGTCTCTCTATTGCGGGAATACTTTCTTGCATACGTAGAAGTGGTAACAAATATCCCATAGTGTCCGGCTATTGCGAGAAGCCCACCTATATATACAAAGAAAGTCTCACGAAAAAGATGTGCTCCCGAACTTAGTCCCCAGACAGTTTGCATTGGTACGCTCTCTGCATTGAATGCCGTTTCAAGTTTTTGAATTGCGCGCCAAACCGCCGCCCTATAATGACACATGCAATATGGATGTAAACTTACGGGTGAACTGAACTCCAATACCTATGGGGAAAGAATTTTAGTATTCTTCCACAGGCTACTAGATTCGGCAACGTTTAACGTAATAAACCGCATGTTAAGGTGATTTTAAGTGGTTGTCAGATACTAAATTCATCCCCTAATGGTTCCGCGTGACTTACCTTAAAGAGTAATTACAACTCGCCACACAATGGCAGCATCCCCCTGGCGATGGTGCACCTCGGGTCACGCAGGTAGACTTTTAATTCAATATTTCCAGGTATATCGCATGATTTTCATCGGGCTATAAAACGCATTATTGGTAATGTTTTCCCAATCATTGGACATCGGGTTGACCTCTGAGCCTTCTACTGAACTTCAGTGACTTGAAATTAAAGCACACGAAAACTCGTCGCATCGGCATGGGCGTAATTGACCCCCCCTTGTTCTATGACAATCACTCACTGGCGAGGAACCGATCGGTTTTCGGATTGGTGTCGAATCTCTTACGTCACAAGGGCGCTGATAAAATTTGTATTGTCATAAATTAAGCGGGAATCAAATTAGTGCTATTAATTAGCATTTTTCGATCTCTGTACACGGGTTTAGGCAATGTGCAGGTCACTGCCGGTTGGATCTTTTTGCGTTGGGATCACCAAATTATCTCAAGATAGAAATCGCAATTTTCAATCCAGGGGCGATGAATTTAGTATTCTGCCACCACTTAAAATTCCCGGCACCTTTATTTTTAACATGACGGTTTATTCCGTAACGTTGCAGAATTCTACTTGTGGCAGCAAGAAGCAGATACTAAATTCTTTCCAACTGGGAACAGATTAGATTGACTTATTTAAATGTATTCTAATGTCTGTAGTAGTTCTTTTTAATGAATCCACTTTCTGGTATCTAAAACTCAAATTTATACGCGAGCGCGAAGCGAAGCTTTATAGACAATCGCGTATACAACATATATTGAAAGATCAGTATGAAATCTATAGTATGACAGGTTTAAAAAATACCGACCTCATTGATCCCCCTTTTCGTTCTTACCATTAACTCCTACGGACTTAGTAATCGTCGGGAACTAACAGGAATTCGCCATTTTTAAAAATTGTAATTAATTTGTAGTCCGATATTCAACAAAAACATTATTTTATAATACTCCATTCTGTGGATATTTTGTTTTCTTGAAAATTTAGTTTTTAATTTGTATACTTGTTTTCTAACATTAACCTATGATAATGTTGT
>JAMKCH010041859.1:0-13123 GCA_023653785.1 Ophioderma brevispina
AAACATGTTGGTGGCTGGGCACAATGTAATTGCCCCGCGCAAGACAGAATTTTTCAAACATCCGAAATAGCCAGAAATTGAGAGATAAATAACCTTTTTCCAACAAAAAATGCTAGTGTATGTGACTTTTATTGAAAACTGATGGTATAATAGTGGTATCGTGAACTTAACGAAGTTCACTGTACTCTTGTTCAAGTTTAGTGTAGTACCTAAATAGTCTACTCGACCATCGTAACTGCTGTCAGCTATCAAGAATTGTCCAATATTTCTGAATATGCACTGATATAACCAGGCACCGCTGGCACTTCGCCCAACTGGCTAGCTGATACTTGACCCCACTCAACCACGGGAAATAGAACATTGCAGATCCAATATAATTTTGTATAAAAACACTGAAATACAATCTATCTCACACTTAAAGCATCCTCATTTTTTACAACAAAACTATTTTGTGGTTTCATTAATAATTTATGATGCCCTGTTCACAAACAGTACTAATTTTAGGCACTGCTCATCCTATTCACTATTTTCATGAAAAGTTTGTTATACCAAGGCTCTTCAGGCTTTAATGCAGCAAAAACTCCATATCGGTCAGTTACTCCACTCTATAGCCCCCGCGCCTCCCCGCGCTGGCAATTATTGCATGTGTTTAGGTCTCAACCACAAGATAACACTGACACCTGCGGGGTTTTACAGAAGGCGATTAAAATAAAAAGCTTGAACTGGACAATGTGTTTTGGTGGCGTGAAAGCAATTCATTCGCTTGATATCAGTTTGTTCGTATTATACACCATTCAAGATATTGAAAGTAAAGAAAATCCACCTTTGTTCCAAAAGTCTGCGCGCAACAAGTATAACGGTATTTCAGTTTTCCTTTCCTCCTCCTCCAGTAAAAAAGATTTCCCTAGCTATTGTCTCGAAAAAAATACATCATGACAGAGGACATAGCGAAAGCATTTGCACATCAGCACATCTTTGATTTGTATAGGATGTCCACATTTAAATATAATTACAATCACCAAATCATGTTCAACGCAACAACCCCTTTAAAAGCAACAGACTTTTTTCGGTTAAATCTAATCTGATTTCCCCAAGAATAAAGTATATTGTAAGCACAGCCTTTACTGTCTATAGAAAAGGGCAAACTCTCCAATCCATAATTTATCATATAAACTATTCCGCACGCGCTCGGTAATTTGCTTAAAATGATCGTTCAACATATACAATTTTACAACCTCTCCTATGCTCACAAGAACTCAACATTTAAATTACTGCTTTCGCAAAAGACTCGGAATCTGTAAAGTTATCAAGCTCGTGTTCAGTTCGAATGTTAATAATGCGCGGATATATTTCAAAGGTTTAATTTTAAACAGAAATATAGGTGTACAATATTGATAGCTACCATGAACATTGCAAGAATATTACAGCATCTTCAACGCAATCTTCCTGCTTTCATACCAAATAGCCATTTCAATGGGTAATATACGTGAGCAATATCAAAGCTATCTGCATTCACTGGAAATGGAAAGGGGTGCTCTAGTAGTCATCAGCTCACATACCATTCTGTGGTATTATGTCTAATCCGGCTTAATCCAAATTCACTGTCCGATCAAAGAGGTCTATTATAGATAGAGAGGCCAAAAACGTTACGTAATCTTTGAAAATTCACCGTCTCGCATGATTTGCCGACCACAAAGAAAACACAGAGTACCAACAATAGAAAGCAAGGCGGCCTCCGCTTCTTCCACATACTGTGGGTTGCGCTTTGCATAATTACACGAATCGGGTAGTGGTACAAAATAATGTAGGGTGTTAGAGGTGGCCAGTTTGTAATAATCGGTACATGGATCATTGTGCTCAGATACGCTTTTTTCTCATAATGTAATGCGCGCTTAGGTGAAAAAGATGATTCTTGAGGCGGTTGATTTAAATCAAGACGACTGACGTGTCATTTCATTCGGTGTTTGTTTCCAGGGGTTAGGAAAACCTTTAACCACCCAATGCACCAACAATCCAACCAACTGATATTTTGGCGGATGTTTTGTATCAAATTGACATTATGTGAGGATACAAGAACCCAAAAAGAATAATTTTTTCGTGCAATATTCAAAATTGTCAGAGACAGCCGGGCCACGACTGGTTTTTGAATGGGTTTCAACCTTGGTCAGATCAATATTTACTACAAGCTTGAAGTACAATGACTAAATCCGGTCTGGAATTGCCTTTTTGAATTGCTGTGACAAAACATGGCTAGATACAATGTAAATTCTGGCAGGGAGTTCGACGCCTGTTTTTCCGTGAAGAAATTCCACGAACTGCCACAAAATGGGGGAAATGATTTCATTAATGATCCATTTCATTATGTCTTAATATTTATTCATGACATTGTGTCCCTAAGAGGTGCATTTGTGATCCTAGTGCTTCTATTTATTGTCATGATTCAAAGATATAAGAAAAAGTTAATTCACAAATTTCAGATTATCCTGATGCTGCGTTTTGATGTTTTGGTTATGAGCGCATATTGTATCACGCCTCCCTCTAGACTTCTGTGTTGTGTAAGTAATTTCTCCTCAAATAGAACCGAATTTGCACGTAAGTTGGGCACACACATATGCTTAGCAGAGGTTCAGATGATATCCAAATTTTGATTCTTAAAGGTGCGGTTCGATAGTCTTGGACCCCCCTGATTTACCCGGAAGGAGAATGTTATATCAGATGAAAGGCCGCGTATTTTTATCATTGTCGTCCTGAAGTTGAGCCCCCAAATCCATTTTAATGCCCAAGATATAAACAAAAAACCGTGGTTTTAACCATAAATATGAGGTCTAACATCAAAACCGAAAGTTTTGGTTCCCACTGGTAATTGATTGGGGTGTATGTGCAAGTGCCAGGGTTCATATCAAGTAGAGAACACTATTACACACTAATCGGAACAGGGCAAAGTTAGGGAGGGACGAGTCTGTGGATCACGAATACTGCCCCCTTTAAAGGCTGGCGGCAGTGATTTCCCGAGGACTGAAAGCCTGACCTGATTTTCCCGACATGAAACTTGAATTTACTCAAGTTCTCGAAAAATGATGGCGGTTCGTGGTACATGTACTATATATACTCGATCCGCGCTGATATAGGGACAATCTGTACTTTTACGGGTGAGAGCTATTTGTGAGGGGCGCACAGCAATTAAAACCCTTTTTTGAGCAACTCCTACTGTCTGGTCAAGTTAATATGATTACGGTTTTAATAATTATTTCCAAAAATATACGTTTCGAAATAAATCACGAAAAGAAGTTGTGGGTATCTTGGAACTAAGACGTTTTTTACATGACAAAGGAAGAGACATTTTAAACCTTCAAATCTTTTGAAATTTGGGTAGTTCACCCTCGTTTTGAAATGAGCTATAAAGGTTTGGTACCATTAGTAATTACGTTTTTGTGGAAGGTTCCATTGACTCCACTTAGTAGGTAGTAAAAGTTGTCGTCGTGTCGGAGGAGATGATTCACGATTAAATAGGCCTATTGTCCGCCACCTTTACTGGTATGAAATGAAAAAGCCAACGTTGTTCAACAGAAAAATCCGAACCCTTGTTATTTGCAGCGAATTTTTGCAATACAAAACGAGATATAAAAGGTTCCACACGGGATTAATTTGAATGGGTGGCATTACAGGAGAGCTATGTGATTCTTTTGTTCGTAACAAATGAATACAAACAGGGCGGACCTCTGTTAAAAGTAAAAACGTTGCAACGATTCTTTACATGCCCATGCATTAATGCAAGCGCAAACACCTGAAATCAAAGCAAGGTTCACAATCACATAATGGTCCCTAACAGCTTTTGAATAGAGCCCCTAGGCGTGAATGGTCTGCCATAAAAGTTTCAGGGTCAAAGTCAATAGTCACTTGGACCAGTGTGTTGTAGTTTGTCAATAAAAATCAGTGTAAATGAATAAAATTCAAAGAAGGAAATATGTTTTCAAGTTGGAGCCCAAAGATCTTGTTGGTCCAATGGATTGAATACAACTTTTTTCGTGATTTTTCCCCACCCGTATATTTGTGGAAATAATAAATAAAAACCGGAAATCTAAGGTTAATGAACAGACATTAGGCCGCGCCGTTCTTAATACTGTAAGGTATACGGTACAATACAATGTGCAGGGTCAAAACACAGAGGGTCACTGGTAAAGGTAATGAAGGTTAATAAGTGAAATACTACCTGTATGGAGGCAGGTGCGATATTGAATCCGGAATATGGTAACAATGGTTTTCACACTGTCCTCACAAGGTGATACTGGGGCCTCATCATTACTTTCATAGGTTACTAAACTTACTACGATAAGACATAGTCAATACCCCTCAAGAGGGTCCAACGTAGTTCTTAGTTTGAAGCACGTGGAATGAAATATTGAATATGAAAACCTTGGCCTAAACACAAACACACAACACACACAAAACGCAAACACAATTGTGTTATTAAACGTCGCCTAAAAATCGGGAACGTGTAAGTGTTCATGTAGAAACAATGTAGACGGACCAAACATTATGAATATACATGTTTAGGGTCCAGCAGGATTTAATTTATTTTCCATCCTTACTCTGTTTAATTCCAAATATCATTTTATAATTAATTAATTCTGAATGCCATATTCTTAAACACTTGCAATCACAATTCTTAACATATTTAAACATTTAAAAAGAGTAGCGGTTTCGCAGTGACCACAGAAAGCCTTTAATTCCTAAACATTGTTACAGTGAAGTCACAGTACAGTGAGTGATGTGAATGATTTATACATCAATTGTATTAAAACTAAAAAAATTCAATTCGGAATGTACAGTAAACACAATTGAGTTTTGTACTTGGCCTTTTCCTTTCAAGTCACTTTCTATGTTAGCAGCGAAGCGACTTCTTGGATACATTAAAATACTTCTTCCCTATTTCACTATGGCATGATCCAAAACTTTTCCCAGCTCCTATTCGAGCGAATCGAGTATTAAATCGTTGTTGTGATGCTTTACCATAGTAACCCACGTTAGTGCCTTGATTGGCTACAACACTAACACAAAAGGCCCGGGGCGGCGCCCATCCCTCGAATTTTTTGTCGTATCTCAGATATTTGTTATTTTGTCACGCCCAAACTGCCTGACTTTTTTCTTTGAAGCCTTACCGCTCGATTTAAGACCATTTTGAACAAAATCGGACCTTCGGTTATGACGCGGCGTTGCGTAATCGTGCACTGCGTGCGCGAAGAAAATCTATTTCTCATTGAATTACACAATATAAAGCAGAAATCCAGTTTTTTGTGCTAAGGATACAGTTACACTATGTTTTATCTTATTTATTTGATTAGTTTGTAGTAAGAGCATGTGTGCGCATACTTTGACACCCATCATGGCCATAAATGCAACTTTTGCTTGAAAAAATGGCGAAAAACCATGAATTTTGCGATTTTTTTTAGATTTTTCGCATTTTTGCATGACGTCATGTTTGACGTCACTGTGACGTCATACAAGGTATGTTTGTACTTTTTGGGGTATCAATGGAGTCGGGAGGGTCATAGCTATCCATTGGTACCACACATATGATAGTTCATCAATCCGTTTCCGAGATACTAGGTGAGATGGGTCCAAAAAGCCCGGCTCTTTTAGGGTTAAACAATGATAACTACAAAACCAAAAATGCATCTGGTACCAAACTTGGGTTGTGTTTGTAGGATGAACATACGCAGGACAATATCAAGCCCGAGTGTTTAAATGGTTGCCATGGCAACCAGAAAGCGCAAATTCAAGACATTTGGCACCATAATTTAAATTTGAAGCATGATTTTAAAATTCGCGTTCATAGTGCCCTAGATCTAAGGGTGCTTAATATCTTAAGTTTCCTGTTTATACTATCTTTTGTTTTTGCGGTACCGTTGTTAGAAATTTCAACACGAATTACTGTGGTTTAATCAAAGTTTATTGAAAATTTATTGAAATATCGCAATGAGCTCATTAATATTCATCACATGTCCAAAAAAGTATAGTCTACATGACCCTCTACATAGTTTTAGGGTATCCACTTTGCATGTGTTTATATTATGTTTTTATGCATATCCGAATTTAATCCCATTCCATATCCCGTCTTATAAATACATTTTCAGAATAGTTTCTACAGGTGTTACATTAAAATCAAAATGCAGGAAAGCCCAAGAAACCACACATGTAAGCTTTACTTTGATTAAGTGTGTTCCCGTATGAATGGGTGATGAATCGTTCATACTGCCAAAGTAATTCGAAGCAGAGGTGTCTGATTAAGGGTATTCCGGGGTACTTGAGCCAATAACTTGCTAAACGAAAGAATGTTAAAGGACCCTCCTGAAGGGTTTCGAAGCATGGCATTGGAATTGGACTTGAAACCCTTTATGAAAGACGAGGGCGCGATTCGTAGTTAAACGCAATGTAGGCCTGTGCTGACAGACCGCCCTTAAAGGTGAATTATTTCCTTTGAACAATTAGGTAACCTAAACGATTTAAGGGCAGGTTATCGAAACACCAGCATACCCTCTAGTAGAAAGTAAGCCTATAGGCCAAGAATGGGCCCAACTCCTGAAGAGTCTGCGATACCTTTAAGCTTGAGGGCGCTCCCTGCAGAACATAATGCACAAGGGCAATGGGTGGATGGATGGGTGAATGGATAAATGGATGACTGGATGAATGGATGAATGGATGAATGGATGAATGGATGAATGAATGAATGAATGAATGAATGAATGAATGAATGAATGAATGAATGAATGAATGAATGAATGAATGAACTAGATGGATGGATGGATAGATGGATAGTTGGATGGATAGTTGGAATAGTTGGATGGATAGATTAATAGATGAATGAATGTGTGGGTGAATGGATTGTTATTAATTTTTTTGATGGGATTGTATTTTTGCATTATTTGAGGAAGAGCGACCTTACCATTTCGCAATTAATAATAACTAATATTTGTTGTTGTTGTTTTTTGCGTGTGTGTGTACGTGTGTGATTAAAGGACATTACAGCACACACACACACCCACACTGATGTACATGGTCGACGACTACAACCATAAAAGCAACTCATGTGTCCCTTTGAGAATTTGGTGGGAAGCAGCAACATCCTCGTAGAGTAATTGAGGAGACTTGAATATCTTACTCGAATATTCGCCCGAATCAGAGGAATTCAAAGGGATAGTCCGAAGGGAAATTAAACAGACACGAAAAGGATGCAAGTGAGTGCTTTGCTTTTTGAAGCCTCATTACAAACTAGATTTCCTATGCTTATACGGGTCCGGCGCTAATTTTCTTCCATTTGAAGTGTCCATTAGAACTTGTATTAAGAATGTCCAGGGCAGCTACAATTAGCATTCGTAAGGTTTTTATGTCTATGCCGTCAACAAGTAAAGTCTTCAAATCAACACCGCGATTACATATCTTTTTTCAACCTGTTCTACTCTCACGTTTCGGGTAGTGTGGGCAGGTGTGTCAATCTATCTGGTTTCGAGTGGGGAGAATTGCCGATGTAGTATGGATCACCTGCCGTGTCCGAGGATTGCGTAGTTTCGTCATCGTACCCGTAATTTAATCTTCTCCGTAGAGGGCAGATTAAGGCTCTTTTTTTCTGTAAAATACATTTATATGCCATCAGGGATAAAGCGTTATACTCACACACTAATCTCTTAGTATTACCATCGAAATAAGTCCAGATATGAAATTCGGATTAGCCATTACATGCTACACTACATCACTTGAGTTTACCGCAACGCGATGATACAAAGCAGTGACTAAAGATGTTGAGTGGTGGTTTGAAAACGGCATTTATTAGTTTTGTCAGAAAATGTTCAATTTTAAGCTGTTAGAACGTTTTAGTTAAGAAGTCTACACCTAATGTCATTCACGTTTACTTACTCTTTTCCAGACCTCCGAACCCAATGCATCTAATGTAAAATTATATATTACAATAAAAACGGGGGGGAAAAAGAAAACTTAAGACATGTTTAGACCAGTACAACAAGAAAAAATAAGACTACGTCATTATTCGTGTTGAACTGTGTGTGGTGTCTAACGATAGCTATCTTTTTCTTGCTAAACTACTTCTACGTTCAGCAAATTCCCACACGATCCTCACTTACAAGTTCCCACTTTTCAGACAAATTTCGATTTCAAACGCCTCCAGCTTTAAAATTCTGAGGGAGAACCGTCCGGTAACGAACGAAAGGCTAGATTCCAATTTTCACAAATCTATTAAAGTAAAAAGTGACGAAGGGAAATTAGTAGTGTATAGCAGTAATCGATTTCCCTCTCGCTCTCTCTCTCTCTCTTCTTAAGAGTCTTTAAATATCGAAAATTGTCAGGGCAAATAACGGCTAAGCGTTAGAATCCTTACAGGCACTGTGATGGAACATTGCAGTAGATTGAATGAGTCAGACTCAGTGGCAACACACATGGAATTTGATTTATAGGCGAGTCATCGCTCTCAAGGAGCAGATATTAAAGGACGGATTGATTGCATCAACGAAATTTGTTTACCTGGATATAATAATAGCATAGCTATTATGAAACTTTGTTATCTCAAATAGTACATCAGAAAAATATTTATTATGATATTCACACCGGTTTTGCATATTTCTTCGTTCTTTAAGAAACTAATTATGAAGATGTGACGCTGAATCGCGAACTCTCCTTTTAGCACTTTGATAGGTTGTGTCAACGTAATTGTTTATTTTGATATAATAATAGCATAGGTATTTTGAAACGTTGTTATCCCAAATATTCTTGTTATATCAAATAAGACAGCAGAAAGACATTCATTAGGATATTTCACACTGGTTTTGCACATTACCGACATTACTGCACATGATGTGATTTTACAGTAGTGGAGTGGAGCCAGTGTTAAAAAATCATAATAAATCAATATTTAAATGTATTTTTATAGTCTATAAAAGGTTATAAAACACAGAACATTGTTATTTTTATACACGTAGTTTTATAGGTCAAGACCCATCATTATAAAAGAACTGAATCAGCCTCTTTTTGTTTGGCCTGAAATCCGCCAATTAGGGTGGGTGGTGAACTCTTAAATTTTTATAGTGCAACGATACCATATAATCTTTCATGTTTATTATTGGAAATACAAAACGTCGATAAATTCACCCAGACGAAACCAATGCAAGACCTTTTGAATCATATCTACATTCTGTTGGCCGGATATAGTGTACCATATTGCTTAATCAATGTTGCAATTTTTGGGAACAATGTAAATGTCATTCCAAATGACGTACGGGTTGTTTTTCCTCAGAAATGATATTAATTGACGCATCGTAAATACCTTCGTGGTAGGCTAGTCATGCTTAAACCATTCATTCAGATTTGTAATAATTTCTGTGGATTGAAAATTTCATGTACAACTGTGGCTGTAAAATATAATGACCAGGATAATGGTTCCGATTTGAGAACCTCATATTAAAAGGGTGGTATTTGTCAGGGGGGAATGAACTCTTTTTAGATTCTTTTTCCTTCTTTAAATTGATACATATCATTTGTGGTCAAACATGTCATATATTCTTATGCCGGATACTAATATAGCAGTGTATAGGACGAAAGCTCTAGCTTTTTTTAATTGAGTGTTTGTCAAAGTAACAATGGGCTTATAAACAGTGCCACTAGGCGTACAAATGAACATTTAGGATAGAACAATTAATGTATGTTGTGGTTACGGTTCCCATTTCTGTTTTCATGAATTGATAGGATATACACTTCTCAAACATTTAAGGTTGCTAAAAGCCGAATATAACGATCCAAAATGTGGGTTTTTTTTAATTTTTAATTTATAAATTTGAAATTGTAAATTTAAAGCACCTTACTCAAGGGAATCAATCAGATTTGGATATAAATAAATGAATTTCAAATCAAATTCTTAAATAAATTTTTAAAAAAACCTAGATAGTTGGTAAGGTTGGCTAGTAAACTCAAAGGTAAGGGATAATACACTGAGAAAAACATTACTTCAAGGGTACAACAACATCAGCTATATCCTCAATATATACTGCACGTAAAAATCGCCCTTGTCCCATATTCCATGAAACCGACGTAAAATCGCCTTATCCCTTATTGAAAAAACAAGAGAGGAATAGACCATCTGTGCATTTGGAACATTTCAGAATTTAGTGGAAAATTGCAGGATTGCGGTATGTTGTAGTGTTCTTCTTTCCTCGCAAACTGCCTTCAATATGACCATACATAAGTAAATCAGGACAACTAATCCATTCAGAGGCACCGTTTCATCACCGAGTGATGACCGGGTTCCGTATTAGATATGGGTGGTATTGGCCCCACCAGAAAGACTGATAGCTCATAGATAGTGGTGAGGGTAAACTGATGTTTTTTTCATCATTGGCCTTCTTCGGAATTCACACGACGTGACCGAACGTTGTTTGCCTCCCATGACAAAACACCAATCGGCGAAAGTGAAAACATTATCTTCTTGGTTAGGTTTGGCAAAATCTAACAACCAGAAATATGTTTTTTTTTCCACTTCGCGATATTCATTGTTTGTCAGGGAGGCAGTAAACATTGGTCACGTGTGTGACTCCCGAAGAATGGCCCCTTATAGGTTGACTTGCCTTCCAGGCTGTGTCACCCAGGACTAATGACATCAGTCATGTGGTGTTAGGCATTTTTAAAAAAGCCCTCCACCGCAATGCAGGCATTACTTCACACATTGCTATTAATACATGGCACCAGTCAGATCAATACCCGAACAGGTCTGTAGTCCTAGGGGAAGATTCAATACCTACATACGATTTCCAAATATGCAAAATTGATTGCCTTTTTTTTAATAAAAAACAACTTTTCTTGCACTAGAGACTATTATAATAGGGCTTGCTTGGAAAATAACACATAAATCAATGAACAAGTGACTCAACCGCCCATTACAATTAAAGATCACTAACAAACATCTTCATTCATAAGTACTAAGGGATTTTTTTTTCAAATAGTGACCCAGCAAATCGACTTATATTAGGCATGTTATTAATTCGATCGTACACTATACATAGAGGACAAAACACACTTGGAAATTATAAAGCCCATACACAGGTCATTTGCAATTTGCACAAACATGAACTGAATTACAGATTCGTGGGATCTTCCGTGTCGCAACCTTGAGCTGGCTAACCTACCCAATCCCCAGTAATTCTGGATTAATCTAACTAAGTAAATATTATTTGTTAGTTATTCTACGGTATAAATGATCTGATTGTCCACAACTTAAAACATCCATTTTAATGTAAACCTTTTGCGTCCTTAATTCATTCGGTGAAGTAAGGTTGATGATGGAGTATATGGGTATGTCAGAATAAAATTATTGGCGGTGCTTCTTGTAGAGAAATTTTTATTAGCCCTCAACTAAACACCGTCTGGGAAAAACTAGGTACGCAGACTCGTAGAAACAGCAGGGAAATGACCACCAGAATGGCTCTATTTGAATATATGTAAAGTGTCCTTGTACGGTTGAGTACAAATTTGTACAGCACTCATGTCTTTCAAGTTTTACTTATCCTTATAGTGCATTGGCGTTATGTCGGTGTTCTAAAGTCTAGAATAACGTATTTCAAAGAACTTGCCACAATGGTGTTAGGTTAAGCCTCTCCAATTTTAACCCACGAGTGGGATATATATTGTTACGCCAGTTTCCAAGTGTTTTCAAGAATCCCTCTGCAACAACGAACATGAACAAAGGGCGTATAATTAATGTATCTAGTTCTGCATCTGGATCAATTTAACCTCCAGTAAAGCGGATTCCCGCATCACACTAGAGGACTCTGGTACCAAGAGCGATGAGTGCAGGTAACAGACCCGGGATGATCCCCTTCTCTTTTCGATGAGATCTGCAACTTTTACGTGCTCAGGATTGACTCCACTGACACACGGGACCAACAGCTTTACATGACTCTCCGAACCATGAGGCGCCGGGCACCCACTGCATATACCTGCACATTCTACGCAATGGGTGCGAGGTGGGAGCGAGGAGAAATTCCATAATCACACTACATTAGTGCTGCGTGATTATGGGGTCGCCGTAGAGCGCTTGGCCTCTTTTTAAAAAAAACAATAGTTTGCCGCACAAAGCGAAGATCACGCCTGCTGCAGCAACCGGAATTATACTTAGTAAAAATAGTTCTCTGACTGCGAACCGAAAGAAACAAAATCATTGATCACATTTCCCAATTTGTATGCAACCAAGTTTGCCAATGGCATTTTACCACAAAGCGTTTCCTAGTTTATATATACCATGTTCGGCAATACCTTTCTTCCGTAAGACATTTAATATTCAATACGTTTAGCCGTAAGCTAAGCAAGGAATAAAGTGTACATACAAACGTATTTGGCACCCCAGAAAGTGTTAAGAATAGAACTTGTGTCGAAACTATACACCCGATCCACACCAAATCGCAATGGCGGAACCGACAGAACGGATAAATTTAAAGGCCGACTCAGAGATTTCCTGAGGAGGGCGCCCTCAATTTTAAAAAAAAATCGTGTTTTTTGCATGTACATAATGCTTGTCCATATACTAATCACTGTGTGAAATTGCTAAGCTTAAATCGAATTCCTTCATTTAGAAAATCACAACTTTTTTGTAAAATTCCGGATCCGGAATTTTTGTTGTACACAGTATCCTATGGGACGTAATACTACACATATATGTTTACTGCATCAAAACGAAAAATCCGATTCATCTCAAATTTCGGAATTGTGCATTTTAGGTTACTACACACACTGGCCAAAAGTATTGCAACATGCAGAAAAGGCAATTTATATTCAAAAATTGATTTAAAATTGTACCAGGAGTTCCTGACTACACATTACGTAATCATTGCCAAAGTTGTGTTTTTCAAACAGATGCTGTTTTCCAGAATCAAGTAGTGCGAAAAACGACCAATTTCATTTGTCATGATCCCTAAATATGGCGGGTTAAAGGAGCTGGCTAATGATGACTTGCCGATTGTACTCCAGAAGAAATACGGCTACAGGAACGTCAAAAACGCTGTAAAATAGCCGCTAAAAGAACCTTATGGGTTTGTCAGGGTCTGCTCTAAATGTTTAGGGCAAAAAACTG
>JAMKCH010041860.1:0-13826 GCA_023653785.1 Ophioderma brevispina
TGCCGTAATTTACAATAAAGTGCAATATTTAGTTGCTCGTAGAATAGAAAATTTTCCCCAAAGCGATTTTGGACGATGTTAGATAGGTGTTAGACAATAGAGCTGCATTCGACCAGATTCGACCGTACCAAAAATTGTCGACCGATGAATTAATTCCAGCTGATGGCCCATCTTAGCTCTCACGAATGAACTATAAACCGCCTGGTTTTTACCGCCAAAACCCCTGACATTCTCCCAGCTGTTAAGACGTGCTATACTCTAGTTGCACTAAATAGGCAGGATTTATCCAGCTTTTGTTGATTGTGTATAAAAGTAATTAATTGTTAATGTCTCATATCTTTTAGCAAACACAAGCGTCATGCAAGTTGTATTCACCTACACTGTTCTTTATCAGTTTGCCTAATGAAGAGGCCAGTCTATTAGGTACTGATAAAAGTGACAGTACAGTTGCAGATTGATCCTCAACTTGACGATGCGGCATCATTACTGAAAAAAAGCAGAACTAAAGACAAGTGGCTATATTGACATTGGTACTGTGCCAACAAGAAATTCATAAATTCTCCTGCATATTGGTATTAACACTTAAGTGACCAAGGGGGGGGGGGTTCCTATGGACACCCAAAATTGTGTTCGCGTGGCCGCTTATGCTGTGGATTTTTGAGCTGATTTTTTTGTAATTGTCTGATTTTAAATGCGCTTCTTTTGGGGTTTCATACAAAAAAAAATCGGCAAGACGTTATGAATGAGTTTTAATTAGTGGGGTCCCATGGAACCCCCTTGGGCACTAGCGGCAGTCATCTGAGCATATTTTAAATTATCAAGAAACAAGCTAATTTTTTTTTTGCGATACATAATACACATAATGTAAGTCTAAACATTATAGGAAATTTAAAATAGGAACCCTTTATCGTGATGAAAACAAACGATTTCCTCGTGGACGTTGCTAAACCGTTACGTACAAACTCTATGGGAAAATGACAGTATTTTGCAAAACGATTTTATAAAAAATACCGGGATTCCTAAAACTGCAAGTTGTGTTAAATATATGTAATTGGGTCTCTTTTAGAGTAGATATCAACATTAAGATACGTTTCCAAAAAGTTTGATGTAAGCGCAAGGCTCATTGAATTTTCGTTTTTTGCCATTTTTCGCACGTGTTGGAAAACAAGGTTGTGCCCTTAATTGAGCGACCGATAAACAAATTTCATTTTTTATTGCTGATTGGGGTTGTCTTATGACCCTTACAGTGGTATAAATTTCGTGCAAAAATTCCTTAGGGAAAGTGGTTTCCTTAGTGGGGCTCCCATGGACCCCCCCTTCCCGGGGCAAAAAGGGAGTGAAAACCCCTTCGTCACTTAAGTGTTAATAACAGGCTTCTTAAACACGTGCATCCCCTCCTTATTATGAATGATTTTTATAATGAAAAAAGTCGAGTGCTCAGGTATGCACCTTATTGTTTACGCAAATGGCTGCCTACAGGTGGCGTAAACGCGCGGGGGGCAGGGGGGCACATTGCCTGGAAAAAATTTGCAAAAATCATGCTAAATCAGCCGTTTTGTTGTAGCCTTGACTGGGAAGAAAAAATGGCTTTGACCCACTGAGAGGGAAAATTTCCCAAGACGGGGAAATTTGCCCCCTCAGAGCAAGGCAGGCCTGTACGCCACGCTGCCATACTACATGGTGTGACTGCTGTCACAACAGATGGCAACATATGATGGTAAGTCGTAATTTCATTCCAACCTACATACACATGTTAAAATAAGTGTACATAATGAACCACACCTTACGGAAACCATATTTGAGTTTGTCAGCTCAAGAGCTTATATTCTTTTACTATGGCAACCAGCTACAGTTTTTTATGTACAAGGATCTATGCAACATACTTAAAATATGCTCAATTTTTTTTTTTCATTTCAAGACAAATCAATGTATTAAATCTAAATATTTCCTATAATCATTTACATGTTACAAATCAATTAGCCAACGTAGTCACTTTTGGTCAGTGATGATGAGACACTAAGGAGACAATTTTGCACAATGGAAAAATTTTAATTGTTTAATTATATTTAGTTAATGCAAATTGAGGTTCATTTCAACAATTTTATGTTTATGTAAGCGTCCAAATGTAAAATAAATGGAGGAATTTGGAGGTCATGTGGAATTGGAAGAAATCTCATTTAAATACAAGGATTGGCTTTCAATTTAAAGTGCTAATTTTTTTTACATATCGGGTGCCTCAGCTACACGGCAGCCCATGTTAACTATAATTCAAGAACCAACACTTATCACCAAACTTGAGGTACTATTTGAAAGGCTTTATTTTGAAAGGTATTTTCAAGAGAAGATTTCAGTAAGCTTCCACATGCATTATTCCAATGGAGGTTTTTTACAGTACTGATGTGAATCGTTAGTAATGATGAAACCTGGCTAAATTGACAGTACTGATCACAAAATTGAATTTAAGAGTGTTCATCTCTAAAGAGGCACATGAACTACCTGTACAAAAACTTCCAATAGAAGCAATGCATTGTGGGAAGCTTGACTGATCTCTCTTGGTATTTTCATTAGGTAGTACCCATCAGTATCAGTAAGTACCTTTAAAAATGCGGACAATTTGACAAATGCAATGGCTCCCCATTTTTAGCCGCCCAGTCACAAAGTTCACATGGGGTCATGGCCATCTTGGGAAAGAAATAGATTGGAAAGATTTGGAGGTTTTCAGGATGAACATGAGAAAAATAAGGCTTTCATATGATCTTAAAAGGATACTATTCCGGTATTAATCAGGGGGGGGTCCCAAAAGCCAATTGGAACAGCACCTTTAAAAGGCCTAGCTGGGATGGTGGGGGGGGGCACTCAACTTTTTCAGGTAGCAATGATACCTAGTACGTAACATCTAAACGTTCTAAGGTACTGAGTTTAAGCACGGTTCGCTTCAATGGCCTGGCCATTTTTCCCTGAACTCAGCTAAGTTCAACTTTCAGAAGGATAACTATCTTTAACTTTATTTTACTCACCCTCAAGTACGTGCATGCAAGCATGTGTATACTCATGATTCATAGAGATGTTGATGTCATTTTCACTTGCTTTTTATTTCGGGAACAATAGCCATGTTTGTGGGGTCTACTCATTATTACCTTCACATACCGTATCGAGATAGTAACGCAAGAACTCACATTATTATTAGCACGCCACTGCGACTACGCATGCGGTGTTTTTTTTCGCCGGTGATTCTATATTTCCTTGACAAGATGCAGCCACACCCTCTGCTGAGATATCTAGAGCCAACTCTCGGGCGGCGTGAGCATCCTTCTTTTAACATAAATTGACTAAATGCCATTTTTTACGAAGGGGTTTCTTGCCATGTTTTTTTTTTGTGCGTGTTTGTGTAAAGTGCTTCGTAGAGAAGTCTTCTAGTACCTTCCTCATTCTCACGCTCGACGTGTGTTGCCTTATTTCATTACTATCAACGATGGTACCAAAAACTCACAAATTTAGCTGTCGCCATTGTTTTAATACAAAAGGGTTATTTCTGAATTGTTTGGCCGTTAAAAAAATATCCGATTCTTATAGCCCTCCCTCCTCACTTTTTTGGATAAGGCCAAACTTTTTTTTTTGCAGTCCTGAAAGTCGTTGGCTGGTAATATCAATTTTCGTGAAGTAAAAAAAAAATTAAAAATGCCCTCTCTACTCACTTTTCAGAAGCCACTGTTAGTGTTACGAGAATCTAAAATAATGCGAAGAATAACGGACAAGGACGGGTCGCAATTGTTTTTTGTTGTTTTTAATAGGTTTAGGCACGCATAACTAACTCACTCCACATTAACCGCCTAATTTATTACTTTTTTTGTATGGGCTTGGCCGGCAGCGTCTGAATGTGTGTTGGAAACGGATTTTGTCCTTGGTGGTGGTTTGTTACCGTGTTACTACCTTTTGCCTCGTAATTTCATATTTCCGGTTTCATTCTGGACTTCAACTCTGCTGGTCGAGAATTGGTTTCCGCCCTATTTCTTCTCGAATTAAAATTTGTTTAATCAAATTGCAAAACAAAATGTAATGGTACGTATTAAGCATTGCAAGAATTCACATGAAAGTTGAGTGCGTATTGGCGGGATTTTGTGTCTCTGTACTTGCAAAGTTGAAGTTCTTAATACCGTATGTCACTTAGTACAACGAACTAGGACATGAAATCAGCTGTGGCGTAATGCCCAGTGCGAATTGATAATGGATATCGAATGTCCTAGTTACTAGGACTAAATGTTACCTAGTCCCAATAATTGTGACACACATTGACATTTTATTTAACAATTGTCATTTCATATCACTGATTGTAGTCACAAAAAGTTAATGTTAATTGGCTAGCCCTTTAACAATTCTCACTGCACTCACGCTCTCCAATGCATTTTCACGCAGCATAATGCAACCGAAATGATGTATATATCACAAGGTCCATCAAATAGTATTATCATTACTATCCTCTTCTACCCAGTTTTAAGACTGAACATGCAGGATGTAATTGTTTTCCAGTGCTTTTATTCTGCTTTCTTCACTTTGACGTTTTTGAAGGAGTTTGGTGCGGTCAGATTTGGACAATCAATTTCATCATCATTTCCTACTTAGTTGCAGCATTTTGACAAGTCTTTTATTACGAACTTCAACAAGTAGAAGTGGTCCTCAAGATAAAATCAGCTAAATTTAATGGATTTGGAGCTTTTATATTTACTAAAATGGGTGGTGGGTAAATGGTGCTAACAAATTACACATACTTTTTGTGTACTACACCACATTCAGTTATATGATGATAGGCCAAAAAATACATTGTTTGATTGCCCTTTCACCTCAAAAAAATTGTGGGGGTCGGGAGGACAAGGGTCGCTTGATTTTTTTTTTTAAGAAGAATATTTCTACCTAGTAAAATTGCAAACCTTGTTTTGTACATTATAGGCCTATGGTCCGGTACTGTAGCTTAAAATCGTGAATGTCACGAATTGTTTCATTCTCTGCACATTGTGCCATGGCCAATACGTACAGATATCACTACCCTTATGACCCTGCGAAATGTCTTAGAAACCACTGACTTGATCACACGTCTTTCATTTTGCTCTGAGGAAAAGGACCAGGAAAATCACATTTTTGACATGTTTAATGACTTTCAGCTTGCCATGATACTCGTGATTTGTGTGAGTACTGTTAGATCACACTGTTGATATAATTTCCTGAATTTTGGCGATCGTCCTGGTTATTTTTGAGATACCCACCTGCATTTGTATAACGTGGTTTACGTGGAACTCCTACTGTAGGTCCCTATGCATGTATCGTTTCCCTGCTCATTGCTAAGGCATTAACTTCGTTTGATCGATAATTGTTTTGTATTACTCTGTGACACTTATGTTATTTGCATCATTGACTTGTTTCTACATCATTGACTACAGTTCTAAATTTCCAGGTGTGATAAACACCTTTACTGTGATTATCGAAGCGAAGGCCTAGCAGGACTGCTTCAAACATGCCCACCAATTACCCAAGTTGTTATGACTGTAAAGCAAATAAAGTGGAAATAAGTCAAATCGACAGGGTGATGACCTTTATGGTAATGCCTGTTAATATATTAGACAAAATAAAATACCCGCTACCAGTAATAGCACAACAAAAATACTGAAAAAAGGTGGTCTAGCCAAGTATGTGGAATCGCTCTCCTCCATTCCATTGCTCAGGATACACCAATAAACCAACCAACATCTAACAATGGTTGCGGCCAACCATGTCCTACGCGCTGTGTGCGCTAGTCCACAATGCTTGTTGAAAATCCAATGAGGCCATTATGCACTTGTTCCATTTGCTCGTTGGCTACCATCTTCACATGCACAACCCTTACGAAACAAACCCTGCGCAAGTCAACCAAATGGATCGTAGTGTGTGTAAGGACCCTTTCACTCTCTCATGAAGACTTTGCAAACTTTCAGTTAGTGATCTGCAAACGACAGTACAATGGCTGCCACTTGAACAAAAATCGTCATGATAAAACCCAGATCCCTCTGTAAAGATCACAATAGTTTAAAACAACATGTTAGCACCCTTAATCACGAACTCTCTGAACTGAAAAAGCCCAAGCCAAGTTTGAGGCATGAATTATCAAATGAGCATGTTTGATCAAAATGTCCCATCTGCTGAAGAGTCCCAAAACTTTATAATGGCGACTCAATATTGCGGATGTTAACGTGACAACCTTTTGAAAAAAAAAAAAAAATGCCAAAATTCACTCTATCGAGTGGGTGCCAAAGCTCTCGACGTGTTCGGGATTTGAACTGCCAGAAAAACTTAAGTGCTTTTCATGACATCACCATTCACTGCGGTACCAATGAATTTTGTCTAGCAGGTGCCGATAAAGGAATATTGCGTCAACTTTGGAAGCAGCAATTACTTTCATTCAGGTTGAGGCTCCAGCAACTAGAGTGCATATTTCAGCTGTGTGCCCACGTGATAACCTGCTATAAATGCTGATCCAGGAACTAAATGGTCATCTTAAAGATCTGTCCATCAACACTTGGGACTGTGGTTAACATAGACGCAGTTAGAAGAGACATTCAGAGGATGGCTTCCCTGATACATCCCGCTGATTGAACGGCCTTCATTTAAATCCACCGTGGCTTTTGAGAGACTCTTTCACAAGTATATGCTGATTCCATCCCAACGCTTAACTTGACAAAAGAGAATGGGCCAAACTGTAGCCAAAAGCAATCGTCCTAACCAAATTAGAGACCGTCCAGGGTTCGCGGTACCACTCCTAGGACCATGTTGTCAAAATGTTAGACATCGATACGATACCTCTGTACTCAGTTCAATGAATACAAAGACATCCTGTTAACAACGCTTGGTAACTCGAACTCTACACGATGGTATGTACGGAATAGCATGCCATACCCACGTCTTCATTCGGAAGGAACCAGAGTCGTCAACTTGGTTTGGTCGCAACAAAAACAGCATATCTGGTTGTGTTTATAACTGCGGACTATCAAATCACAATAAAAACATGGTACCGACCAGCGAAAAGATTAAGATGTTTCAACTGTAATGGTCTAGGTCACAAATCACGCCACTGTAAAAATATGGACTGGTGACTGATTTGATGGCCAGATAAGCGGGCCGACCCTTTCTCTTCTTCTTTCGAAAAACTTAGTGTGAATGGTGTTTCCATCAACGATATTTTAATAATATTATAAATAATGATATGTTGTCATTTAATAATAAACGTACATTTGCTATGAAATTGTGTCTAATAATATAAAGCCGAAAGCCCGCCAATTATGCTTCTAATGTACATTAATAATGTGACTAACAAGAATGATGGCAGCGAGTAGTGGGCGAAACCATCTGTTCACCGATTAAGTAGTTCATCTGTAATGAAACTAAAACGAATCAAAATCTAATGTTGGAGAAACTATAACCTATTTTCCTCGCAAGGTAGTAGCCTTGTTAAACCTGAATATTGTAAATTCCTGGTTAAAATTGTGAGCTGCGTTTGTTTTATGAATGAACATCCAATTAGTATCAATGGCATTATGAGACCCCCCCCCCTTGATAAACCTTCCCAATGACGACTCAATATTCATGGGTTTGATGTTTTAACAGAAAGATCGAAATAGACATGGTGGTGGTTGCTATGTATTTAAACCTACTTCTAGCTTTTCTTATAAATTGCCGCACTGATCTCATGCCCTTCTGAACTCGAAATGATTGTAATTGGAAGTTTTATTTTTCAGTCCAAACCTTTTATAGTTATGTCGTGGTATCGTCCAGAATCTGAAATTTGCAACTTTTTAATCACTTCAATTTATTGGAAAGGTTGAATGTGAAAATAAGATGTATTTGTATCGGAGTGTAAATGTGATTTTCTTACCTAAATCCATCATGTTACACAAAGAAAAGGAAAGGAAATTATGATGTTTTATAATGTCCCAATTAATAACAGAGGCTACTCGAGTGACTGAAAACAGTGAATCCTTCTTGATCACATTTACACACATGTCCGGGTAAGATCACCAATCTGGCGTTTTAAACCACTTGAATGGTGACACAATTTTATGTTTATATATGCAATATGGGTAAAAAGCAAACACATGCAAATTGTCATAAGTATTCTATGCCCCCCCGTATTGAGAATAACATGTGCGCCACAACAATCTCACCATGGCTTACTGACGACATTATAAAGGCAATGCGCGAAGACGCGATGATGTTAAAAAACGTGCCAGTAACCCAAATCTCCAATCTCCTCAAATGTGGAATGAAATATCGCACCGTTGAAATAAAGTTACTCAATGATTAAATGTTTAAAAAAACTTTTATTAATGAGGAATCCAGAGTAAAGACCCAAATAAGATCTGGAAAGGTCTAAGTGCCTTGTCCCTGGTAAACAAAGATGCAATGTTAAGAGTATAATGACAGAAACTGGTGAAAAAAAACAAATCCACATGAGATTGCCAATACACTTTAATGATTATTTTTGCAAAACATTGGTCCCAACCTAGCAAAGAAAATCTCTGGTTTGTGATTGATTTAATGAGTTCCCGGCCTTCCTTTGAAGGCGGGGAGTGGGATAGCACACCATCACACACCTAAAATGGCTTGAGGTGTGCGATTTTCAGCACACCCAAATCTGGGTAAACTAATACACATTTTGATACAAATGCCACACCTACAGCACACCTGACTCATCTTCAAAGTGCTTTTTTAGCACAGTTAGGCATTTTCAAAGACAGTCGATGTTTCACAAGGTAACATCACTGTAATGACGATGGTAGTAAGTTTAAATTTTAATCTTGTTTGTGAACAGTATGTTCTCGGCAAATTCACTCTTTAATCAAACAGAAGGTAACCGTGTTTGAGAATATATGTTGGTGAAATTGTTTAAAGAAAGTTTGTCTGCTGATGTTATGGTTGCTCTCACTCAACATATCTTATTAATTATTCTCTTGCATCAGGTACATTTCCACAAAATTGGAAGAGAGCTAGAATCTTGTTCCTAATATTTAAAGAGTGGTAAAAACTCTGATCCATGTAATTACCGTCCCCAATCTCAATTCTACCTATATTTATCAAAATTGTTTGAACGCGCTGTATTCGATCATTATATCCATATTTAGATTCGCAAAATATGTTACAATATGGATCACAGTCAGGGTTTAGAACTCGTTTTTCTACAGCTTCTGCGCTTATAATATTACTGATGATGGTTGAACGCTATTGATAAAGGTCAGTATGTTGGAATTGTGATGTTAGATTTACAAAAGGCGTTCGACAAAGAAACAGGCCGTGAAACCATAGTATAGACTCATAAGAAATTGTTTAATTATGGCATGAATAATAATGTTATCACCTGTTCAAGATTTATTTTAATGATAGAAAAAAAAAAAAAAACCCCGTCATGTAACCAATTATTAATGTGTCAAAGTCAAATATGCACGAAGCAAAATGGTTGCATTCCCAGGCTTCAATTTTGGCCCACCTTCTTTTTAATCATTGTACCTAAATGATCTTCCAATTGTATAACAAATGAAAGTTAGTTTGTATGCTGATGATACGGCCTTATATTAATCTCGGTAATATTTGATGATATGTTGAAAAAAATCAATGAGGATCTTGAGAGTGTTTAGAAAATGTCTTATAACAAACAATTAAAAGTTTAAAATGTTAAAAAATCCTGAATTTATGATTGTTGGTACACATCACAAACTGGCTTGTATAACCACGGTGTTGAATTAACTTAATAATTAATTGTGAAAAAATCAAAAAGTGAAGGATGTAAGCACCTTGGCATAATTATAGATGAAACGTTTCATGGAGTAAACATATTGATCAAGCACAAAGAAATGCTCCTTGTTTGTTCCTACTCAAAATCAAAAAAAATATTATCCCATTTAAAAAACCTTCAGTGTCTTTAAATAATGCAATTATATCCCCACATTTTTAATTATTGTAATCTATTATGGGGGAACTTGTATAATGCTGCAACAATCAGCTCCCGTTTTTTGCAAACAATCGTGCAGCCAAAATCATAAACGGTGGTCAACAGATATCAATATTAAGGAAAAAATGTGTATTGGGGAGATAGGGATTATAAGGTTAAAGGAAAGAGGAAGGAATAAATGGTTGGAGAATGGTTGTGGGAGAAAGGACAAAGGTGTTTGAGGAGGAAATGATCTGAGGATTAGAGATAGGGGTAAGATGTGCAAGGCTCGGTCCCTTCCCTCCTGTCCTTAAAGAAAAAATGTTAATACTTGAAGGTTAAGCCTGTACCAAAGTGAAGCAACTGCCATGTTTAAAGTTATAAATAAACCTTGTAACCACAATACCTGAGCAGTAGGAAATTTACAAGAAGAAGAAGTATAATATAAGAGCCAGTTAAATGTTTTCTTTATTGATCAACCACATCAGAGTATAAAAAAAAAACGTAGCTTTACTTATAGAGGTGCTAAACTGTGGAACACGCTCAATGAAAATGTCAAAACATGACGTAAATCTTGCCAGGTTCAAAAACATACTGTACCAAAACTGACTGTATGATATTGTGGGCTTTTAAAGAAGAAAAGGTTTTGTCTTGGATATTACTATGAGATGTACAAAATTAGCTTCTATTTTTTTAGTATTTTAAATAATTTATAATATTTATTGTTTTAGATAACATATTTTTTCTTTTCTTGTAGTGAACTATTAAATATGTTTTGTCTTTCCACATTTGATCACTGTAAATAACTGTGTTAATGTGTTTTTTTAAATTAAACGAACCATATTACATTTTACTTCTAAATTTGCTGTGTGTTGGGGTGTATGGAGGTGGGTGAATATGACGAGCGTGTATTTATACATGTGTGTGATTGTGCGTGATTGTGACGTGTGTGTGTGGTGTGCACGTGCTTTGCGAGCGAGTGTTGTATTATAGGTATGGTGTATGTGGGTAGGGCCCTGTGGTTGCTTTGTCAAGAACTGTGTAGTGCGTGTGGTGTAATTGTGTATGTTTTGTTGATGGGGCCCTGGCGGGATTGCTTTGTCGAAGACTATAGGCCTATTTGCTTGTGTGGTGGTGTGTGCGCATGTATTTAATGTGTGATGTGGGTGTGGCACCGTGGATGAATATATGGCTGTCTGTTCGTAAGTGTGTGTGTGGTGTGTGTGTATGTGTGTGTGTGTGTGTGTTCCCGTGTGTGTGCGTGTATCCTTTTATTGATTAATTTCTGTGTAGTATTTTGCTGTAAAGCGTAAAGCTTCATTTTACATTTTAATGTAATATAGGCTTCTTGTATTTTATGTATCCACACGGACATTGGCGAAAAACCAATTTTGTATTGAACAGTTGTAACCGTGTTAAAATAAAGTTATAGTTATTATTATTATAGAATCAACAAAAGGCCTTAAATGTCTGCGAAATGTCATAGGCATATAAGATTCCAAGACAGCAGCAACATACGGAAACAGCGTACACGCCGCCATATTGTTGTTGTTGTTTGAAAACTATACTCTACAGACCAGTTCATACAGAATGTATTTCAGCGAATGAAGTTAAACCCCGCACATACTCAAACATTTTTTAATATTTCTATTTGTAACATAAACAAGATTCTATTATTTATTTTTGTAAAATCAATTTGATTTTTAATTTTTGCTTTTTTTAAGTTTTTTATTTTTTTCAATTTCTTATTTTTACCTGGTTGTTTTTTCAATGATATGTGCACGAAACGTCAATTGAAAAAGTTTTTTCGATTATAGCTAGAGCAATCGGGCGATCGCCTAGTTGAGTGACACGACAATTCGGCGATATTTCCCCATAAGGCTAATGAAAGTTGATTCCCAGTTTCCCGTTCCGGGCAGAAAGAAATGCCGATCAAATAATTCCTTATTTCCAAAAATTCTTATTTCATATTTCCAACTGTTTAAGACACAAAACGATTGTTTTAACGTGCGCTTACTCACGAATGATGCATTTTAAGAACTGTTTACGAGCCGGGGAGGGGGGGTAGAAAGAATCGGAAACGGTCCATTTTCGAGATCAAGAACCAATCGTTGGTGCCTGGCTCCTTACCTATTCCGTGGGTGTTTTCTATGAAACACCATTGATCGATTGACTAAGTAGTCTTTGCAATGTGTGAAACAAACAAATAAATAAGATATTTGCGGAAAATTCTTGTGTCATTATTTGTTTTGGCACATGTACCCTGCTATGAATCAAGCACCACCATCTGTTCGTTCTATCCTTGTCATTTTCACGAATTTGTCACTGTGTTTTTTTTCGTCCATGGTTTTTTCAAGAAAAATGTTTGGATGCAAACAACATTTACAAAGAAGTGCGTTATCAAGCACTTCTATGGGCTGTTTTTTTATACCAAAAGTGTATTAAATAAGCTGGTCATAAATATTGGTTTCGTGCCTCAAAACAAGCATGTTGCAGTCTGGCATCAATAATGGAAATCTGGAAAATAAGAATAATGAAACATTCCCCATCAGTCATGAAAAAAAAATGAAAGGAAACTGGGAATCAACTTTCATTAGCCTAAAAGTCATGTAGTTACCCAATTTGGTTAAAACTATTATTATATCACCTTTTAATCCGTCAGTGATTAATTTTGAAAAATCCAAGTTCAAGTGCAGAAATCGTACTCAAAAGTGTTTAATTTTTGCTGTTACTTAATGCACGCAGACATTCGGCCCTTACTGCGCATGGCCAAAAAGCCACCGCTTTCACATTCAGATTAATAGTGCACCGCGATGTCAAAAGTAGACTGTGCAGTTTTATGCAAAGTTACTGTTTTTAAAACCCTTGTATCTAAAAGACGAGGCTACAATTGGACACAATGTATGCAAATCGACTCATACTCATTTCTGGACTATATTTAAGATGGCAAATGGGGAATTTCCCTGAAGATGATTTTCTGGCGATGGTGTGTATCTCAAAGTGTGATTTCTTTTCTTAAAAAATCCCCACTTAAAAACTGATCATGTACAGAAAAAGTCCCCGATACTGGACCTGACTGGACTTGTACAGGGTTAGACACAAACTTTATGATTCGGGCTGCAGAAAGGGGGTATAGATCAGGTTTTCATCGTTATAAACAAACATTTTGAAGAAAGTAAGTGATGTTAAAATGTCCATAAAACTTCTCAAAAAATGAGATTTTCCGAATCTCAAAAAAAAAAAAAAACAAAAAACGTTGACCCGGATTTTTCGATTTTTTGCGATCGGTCGCGGAAGGGCAATGAAAAAATTTTTTTTCTTGCTAAGACGCATGTTAAATAAATGTCAAATGTGTAGTCACATGGACAAAAATGTTACCAGATACACTACTACAGCCATTGCCATGACCGTACACCATAGAATGTGTGTCCTCAGCTTTGTCGTACAAAATCTCAGACACACAAGGACCGACATAGGATTGCAACAGCAGCATGTTGTGTTGACATCTTTTACTGTTTACTTCATTTGACGGAGTACACCTACTTAATACCAAGACTATAATTACTGGACAATATGTTATATACAAGAGTTAGACCACTGAATGGAGAGATGGTCACTCATCCACGCAATTTCACACCTTATGAATAATAGCTTTATCAACAACCCTCAACAATGGGCTGATGGCAGTGCTGCTTGTTATGTTAGGGATCATGACTTTTACAATGCAACAAAACACTTTGTCCTGATTGTATTGAAATTTGCACGTGTAGTTCAGCTATTAAGTGACAATTTTTTGGATTGGTAGTCACAACTTAAAGAGATTTAGGTTAAGTTTCAACTCATACTCACTATTTTTGAGGCAGTTACAGCATGTAAAAAC
>JAMKCH010041861.1:0-54205 GCA_023653785.1 Ophioderma brevispina
TTCTATTAACCAACTCAACACACCTCCGATGTCTTAACCGCTTGGATCATATGATCAGTATCACATCGGCTCGTAAGCCTTCTGGTCTACCTGTCTTCTGGGCATCTGACACAACAGCCGCATCCCCTTTTATCATTTTGTGTTGTCCTAAAATGTGCCAAGCGTGTAATCATACAGCTCCAGGCAGAAGCCAACCTTGTGCACAGCCAGATCGAAGAAACATTAAGAGCACATGGTTCCCAGATGCAGAATTCTTGTTCCTCACCAACAAGTAACATGACTAAATCATCTGACCTGGATTCCCTGTAAATTTCATGCAATTTCCATCTTGAGACTGGGACTTCGTCTATACCTGAGTAAATGCTTCTCGGTTAGGCACTATCAGTGATTGCCTAAATCAGAAAATTAAAAAAAAAATCATCCAGAAGTCAGATTTTTGCATGTTTTGTAACAGTATAGAACCCCTAACATGCCTACAAGTTATAAACGGAAAAAGCAACCCAATCAGGACTCCAATGGTTTTTTTATTTTACTCATTTACTGTCCTTACGGACACTGCTACAACACTTAATTGAATGGAGATTCCTATCGTTGAACACTGCTTTTTCTCTCCCTTTTCTGTTAATGTTTTAATTGGAAAAAATAACTGCTTTGAATTCTGACAGACTTATCCTTTCCACTTTGTAAGCTACTCTTGCAAATATTTTGACTCTTCGGTTGATCACTGATAGTGGTCTTAAAGGTGCAACAGAGATTCACAGATCAAGTGTCCCTCTAAAATTGCAAGTATGATTTTTGCACTGAATGTAAAGCGTTCTATCAAAAATAACCCCATCTGAAAGATTTAAGCTTAGAACATGTTTCCTTTGGTACAAAAATTGAAATTTATAATTTTGTATAGGAGCAATTACTGAAAAATTCATCCTATGTTTTATATGGAAATATAGGCCAATCAAAAGCACCTTTTTTTTCTCGCTTTTAAGACATCTGTAGCAAATTACAAGTAAGAAAATCTATTGAGTGTCCCTAATCATGAATTACTATTATGACACAATATTTGGGGTGCTTCAAAATCTCTCGTTTGCACCTTTAAATTGGGCATCCTTACTCTTCCCGTTACATTTTGATCCATTTTATATTTTTCTTGTTACTGTATTCACCACTGAACTAAGCTTGCATGTCGACTTGATTTAACAATGTTGCCTGCTACTAAATCCATAGCAGGTCAATTGGCCATCATTCCTGGTTTGAATTGAAGTCATATTTTACAGGGCTCTTTTAACCTGAAAGTGACAGGAGATTTTTTTAGGATACAATTTCTCTCAATTGCACAGATCGATTGTAGATCATCTACCAAGAAAGTTCCGAAGGTTTATTGGACAAACAAGTACAATAGAAAACCGCAAACCTTGTTTTGACTTGCCTGACTATCTTAATTGTCCCCATAGAACACATGCTTTGACTTCTGTCGTGCACGACAGAAAGTCCTAATCAGCATAAGTTATTACATAAAGACTGCGCAATTCGGCTTATTCGGCTTCAAGTTTATCTAATACATTTGAAAGCATCCAATAGCAAAACCCGGGTTTGGAAAAATTGGGGGCGCTTCTTTCTGGAAATCTCATGTCTCTTAAGTGACCAAGGGAGGATTCCTATGGACCCCCAAAATTGTTTTTTCCATGGCCCAAATAATAAATTTCGTTTTTTTTGCTTATGTATTGTGTGTTATGACCCGTCATATGTGGTATAAATTTGTGCCCATGAACCCACCCCCCTTTTTTTTTTGCTTATGTTTTATCTATTTGTTTTATATTGCCTCTCATTTTAATCCTATCGAATTACCCTATGATGGTCCCATTCACTGCTGTTTAGTTCTTAAAATCTATGCTAATAGATGTTTGCCAACTAGTGTTTATTTTCTATATGTGTTCAATATTCTATCCATTACTTTAAAGAGACACTGGCACATTTGAAAAATAGTGGCACCCTCAAGATGGTTCAAAATCGTATATTTTTGCATGTTTGTAAAGCTTTTATATCATTAGCCCTCACCTGAATGATTAAGACCAAATCACCGTCCTTATTGGTATACAGAACGATTTTATAATTATGTCGTCGGCGACTTAATTCGTTCAGACACGGCAATGGCATTTAACACAAGTCAAACGCACGCCGTATGCATTTTTCCCACGGCATGGCACCCTGTTTGACCGGTCAATGACCTTTGTGCTTTAATATCAATAAGCATGAGTCTATGATATTCATGTAATATACAAATTGTTGATTAAAGTTATGAACAAATAAAAGTTAGTCTACAAATTACCCGGGTGTCTTTACATCTTATTAATGTCCTATCTGTTTTTGAGTATTTTATGTGTAAAATGCATCACTATTCTTCCAATACCTAGACATTTGCGATCAATTGAAGAAATTTCATATTTTGTGAAAATGTGCCAGTCCGCTTTACTTTCAAGTGCTTTCATTATGATCGTATGTATGTCAAGTATAGAATCAGCTGACTAGATCACGACCAGTAAAGTTTCATTTCCTTATTCTTTTTAATCAAGCTATTGTCACTTTATTTGCTTCAAGTGTCACTTTCGTTCACTTGTCTTTTTCATGGACCTTTAGAGGGGCAACAAGATTAGAAGCATCCAGTATTTTGTCTTATACATTGTTTTTTAATAGATTTTTTGCCTTGTACTGGCTACAGAAATGTCTTACAAGAGAGAAAAGGGGCGATTTTGGATTTCCTTATATTTCAAATGTAATACATAGGCTGATTTTGTATTTGCTCCTATATGAAATTAGAAATTTTCACAATGTGTGTACCAAGAACAGTTCTCAGCTAAATCCTTTCTGATTGGTATGTAGACGGCCGTCCATTGAGCACAATTTGCTCAGAGAAATGTTTTGAATGGCTTAAGTTTGTTACAAAAATCCAACCATGTGGATGCGGCCTAACCCCCCCCTCCCTCCATGCGACATAAAATAGCATATGGGGTGTTGGCTATTCTCATTTTTTAATTTTGGGTAAAAATTGCAAAAAAATCAAAATAGTCCAAAAGTGGGTAAATCCAATCATATGGCCGCTTTTCTCAAAATTTTCTCAACACGAGGTGTACATCCCAGGGAACACAATGACCTGTGATTGAGTGCTAGTCATTTCAATTACAATTCTAGGGTCCAAATTGCCAAAAAAGCAAAATTTTCCAAAATCCATAATGAGATCATAATGGGATCATTCACGTGTACTTCCCAAAGAACTAAATCAATTTAATAGCGAAATGGCTAGCCATTTCAATTGACACTTTATAGGGTTCCAAATCGCCAAACAATTCAACTTGTCCAAAACTAATAATATTAGTTCAAAACATTCTAAGGGGACTGAATTCATTTACTTTCTAAGGGACAATGATTAAAGTAAATAAAGTGCTTAGGCCATTCAATGAAACATTTTGGGGGCAAATGTCCAAAAAGGTAAACAAAATGTCAATATGTAAGCAGGCCTATGGGCCTCTTCTAAAATACTTTAATAAGAATATATGCGTTTCAAGGAATATAATTAGGTGGATACGGCTTAGTTATTCCAATTTACCTATTTTGTAGCCACATTGGGCTAAGGATCAAAATGAACTCAAGATTGGGGGGGTCTCAATTTTATGGTTCATCGGTCAAAAACCATCAAATGAAACTATGATTGATAAATTATGTAGCAATTTTGTCTTAAGATGTATTTTTCGCCTAAGTATACACCCCTTAGGAATTCATCATAAAGTAGAGTATTGGCTATATTTCCAATCTGGCTTTGAAGTTAACCACAAACGGGTAAATTAACTCTATTGCCCTATTTGTTCAAAATTGTTAATCAGGTCATAATTCGCGTCACTAGAGTGCATTAAAGTGACAATTAGTTGGCCATTATACTGGCACTTTTCCTTGGATGAGGACCAAGAAATTTAAATAAATCAAAGTTGTTTATAATTTTTAATAATGCCCTCTTTTACGGTTACCATAGGCTATGAATACATGAAAGTGGGTGGGGGGGGGGTTACTTGGGGGGGGGGGGGGGTGGGAGGGGGGGGGGGGTGGTGGGCATTATCAACTTACAAGACCGCATTTTTTTTATTTTGGTCATAATTACCATGGCGAAAATATCTCCAATTGTTTCTTTAAACTGCCTCAATATATGTCATGTTGTTTATGTTTATTTTAATTTTGTTAGGTTTTAATCAACAGGGCAGAATGATCATTTTGTAAAGCAATAACCCTAAATGGCGAAAACAGTCCAATGTCCCAATTTTACGGCATATTCAGTTATGGTCCGAAATGTCATTTTCCGCATGGTTGAGCAAAATTAAATTAATTAAAGGGTCTTGTGTTTAGGCCTATTACATTATTTAATGCTCAATCCACCACTGACACTGGGGCCTGTGAATCACCCAGAACGAGACAAGCTTGATGGATAATTTTTAGCTGTTACTATTGATCAAACTAGAGTCCAAAATTAAAACAAGAGCAAACATACGCTTCGACCCTTGATAGATCCCGGTGTATAACGCATAATACTAAACTTACAAAAAGCCTTATGAATAGCCCAGAGTAAATTATCGTGGAATGAATTTATAACTTTTCCAATTTAGAATCGCTCAAAACATTCAAGGTATAAAACTGATTATAACATGTGTATGGAGTTAATTTGTGTTCATCAAAATGTGGACTAATAATTTCCCCCCCCCCCCCCCCCCCGAACATTATTAGTGTGACACGGACTTTTAATTCAATATCTAAGTTCGGATATTCTTGTATAGCCCTAAGAAAATATGTACAACACTGTAACATATGAAGATGCAGTTTAAAAAATAATTAAAAAAGTTATTTAGCTTGATTATAAAAATAGGTATTTGCCCATTTAAAATTAACATCCGAGATCTAGAAAATTAATAAAATTAAAAAAAAAAAAAAAAAAAAAAAAAAAAAAATTTCACAGGGGTAATTAATTAAAAATATGGCCAAAGTCACACGCTTTCTCAAATTTTTTTGGTTTCCACTGTAGTTGATTCCCAGAGTGTTTTGATAACTTTTTGGGAAATTTAACATTTCGGTCCCATTTCGACTCAAAAATCTATGACTGGCTAGCATTTTATTTTCCATGTTTTTGCTTAAATGCATTCTTTTGACCTACGTGACAAAAAAGGACATAATATCAGAGTAGGACAAAGTGATACATTTCGTTATTGCACCATTTTATTGATTTGATCAATTTTGGATGAATGTTGTCCCATTTATTCCACTTTGACCCAGAAATCTGTATGAAAGCAAACACTTATATGACGACTTTGAAAAAAAAAACCCATGGATTTAACCATTTCCACCACAATCTGTCAATTCATCCCCCGAGCTTCTATCCACTTATTATGACACCGTGGATTTAAGTGATTAACCTTTTTGGAACAATTTTGAACCTATTTTGTTCATTTGATCTAAAAATATGAAAATGAATGACAAGAACTAAAGCTACTTATTGGCGTTCCTGAGCTGTAACGGAAAATGTTTCTTGATTTTTTGTTTGTTTTGTGAAACGAAGGTATTGGGACCGAGGTATCCATTTGGGTCAATTGTGATCTTTTTTGCTTTTTTGCTAATTTTCACCCAAATAAATCTATAAATCACAATGGCTTTTATACCACTTACTAAAGATGACTCTTTGATGGAATGGACATGTCTAATCGATAATTAGAAATAATGTATTTCGATTGTTTTACCCTAATGTGTGGAAATTTGACCTTTTTTGGCCATTTTGCCCCAATTTAAAAATTGAAAATGGCTTACATTTTATCCTTAAATATGACTCCTTTGAAGGTAAATGAACATGTTGGGATCGATTATTTAAGAAAGGAATGTTTTTCGACGATTTACCTATTTTTTGGACAATTTTGACCTTTTTGCCATTTGGGACCCCAAATTTATAAATTGGAATGGCTTCCATTAATTCACTTAAATATGACCTCGTTTTGAAGGTGAACTGACATGTTCTGATAGATTATTTTAAGGACACTGGCACATTTGAAAAATAGTTCGCCCCAAGATTTTTCAAAATCGATATTTTTGCATGGTTGTAAGGCTTTTATATACAAAACCCTCACCCGAAATGATTAACCACATCAGCTTCCTTATGGTAAACGAACGATTTTATAATTAACGTCGCAGGCGACGTTAAATTCAGCAGACGACAAAAATGGCGTTGTAATACAAGACCACGGACCGCCGTAGCAATGTTTCCCACGTTTTTTTTTTATAATGGCACACTGTTTGATCGGTCGATAACCTTTGTGGGTTTTAATATCAGTGAGTCGAGTCAAATTCATGTAATATACACAATTTTGTTGATTAAAGTTATGGAAAACTTAAAGTTAGCCTATTTTTTACCTGGATGTCTTTATCCTCATTCAATGTCCTATCTGTTTTGGGTATTTATTTTTTTTTTTTTATTTATTCATTTGGCGACACAGCAAAGACAATACCAAGATCAGTAATGAAAAAAATATAGGGAGAGATAAATGAAACCTTATGAGCTGCCAGGGAGTGCTGAGAAGCACAAACGCACTGTCACCAGGTGTTCAGCACTCCCACTCAGAGATCCCAGACAACACTAGAAATTCATACATCAAAATAATTGCCCACCATCAAAATATTGCACAAAGTTCCAAAAATTAAACTAAACTATGCAAAAGCAAATAATAAACAAGGTTGAATATAGTACAAAATTAAAACTATGCTAAAAATGTACATGATGTGTGTGTGTATGTGAGTGTGTGTGTTATGTGAGTGTGTGTGTGTATGTGATTGTGTATTGTGTGTTTTGTATGTGTTGCAGTGTGTGTCTGTACGGAGCTATCCTTTGTTATGTATATGTGTCCATGCCTGTGTGAAATAATGTACAGTGCCTGCAAGTGAGGTAAAATGAGTGTTATGTGAGTAATATTGGATAAAAAACCTAGAATTTTTTAAAATGTTCCCTTAGAAGATTTTTTAAAATAACTAATCCTGCAAGTAATGACGTGAGATTCTAATGAGACGAGGGAGAATTAACCAGATAACCAGGGAAGCGACAAAGAGGCTATTTTGTAGGCATCGGTTTTTGGAGTGACATCTTGTTTTAAAGTAAGATCATCTGTGTGTCTATATTGACACCTCCATCTGGAAAAATGAAAGACATAGTTTTTTTATTAGACACGAACATGCAAATGATACTGATAAATAGTCCCTTCTAAACTTCAGCTTAGAAAGATTAAGACACACAATCTGTCATCATAATACTGGTCCCCCCTGCGTTGATCTAGAATCAGCCGAGTAGCCCTATGCTGAATTTGCTCTAATTTCGCAATATTGCATTTACTGTACACATTCCACACAGGTGTACAGTAGTCCATAACTGGCATTAAAAGGCTACTGTAGAGCTTCAGAATAACAGCTGGATTATTTTTCCCAGCAACCACCCTAATAAAACCCAATCTTATTGCACTTTTTGACAACTGCATTACATGACAATTCCAGGTCAAATTCACTAGCACTATCACACCTAAAGGCGAAGAGTGTCATTTGTTACGAGTTTGTATTATTTACATAGTAGAAGATAGGGCCTTTACTTTGCCCGTTAATGCACATAACTTGACACTTTAGAGGGTTTAATATTTAAGAGGCATTAATTGTCTGACCACCAATTTTAATTTATCAGATCGATTGAAGCACACAGGATCAGTACTACTTCTGACTTCTTGAAAGATGCAAGTGTCGTCAGCATATTGGTAGATAGACGAATGCATATAAGATGAGATCGTTACCATAAATGTTGAACAGATTGGCCCCATCACCGATGCCTTGAGGGACTCCTGATAAAACATTGATCCACTCGAGCTGAACCACGAAACCTAACATTTTTTATGTGTAAAATATAAGCTCTGTTCTCCAATGGCCTAAATTCATTTGAGAGCCAATTGAAGAAATTTTCATATTTTGGAAAATGTGTCCAGTGCCGCTTTAAGAAAGGAATGCATTTCTACTGAGTTACCTATTTTGGGACAATTTTGACTTTTTTGGGCCATTTTTTACCCAAAATTAAAAATGTGGAAAGCCAACACCCCATACGTTGATGTCTCCTCCCATGGTGGTATGAATCCACTAGTGTTGGACCTTTGTAACAAACAACACCGTCAAAAGTCATATTTTGGTCCTTTGTGCCGCCGTCTAATGTTTTTGAGGAAGCTTTACCAATCAGTTTCGAAATCAGTACTTTCAATTTTTAAGGGACCCTGATATGTGAAATCTCGCATTGCACCTTTCAAGTTTTGGGGAGTTTAAAGGTCTGTTTGCCACCCCACAACATTATTAGTTACACATACCCAACATCGGCAAAATAAAGTACCATACTTTCCCATTTGCGATACGGGTCGGTGAGTAAACATACTTGTATACTCTGCCAGGGAAATACTCTCTCCAACCCACACACGCATTTAGAGTATTACAGTGTTATATTGGACATTCCCTGCCACAAAAGAGGCACTTTTACCACAGACTTCATTCTTTAACTGCTGGAATTCTTGGTTGACACCACATCTTACTTGATTGCCATGGCCAGTCAATTCGCCAGTATAAGCCGGAGGGAGAATTAAGATTCCCATATGTTATGAAGCCTGTTCACAGAACCCAATATTCCAAGGGATTTACCAGATTGTCAACACTTATGCTGCGAGTGTGTCCTGCCTATGGTTTGTCAGAGGATGGCCTACCGACAATAAAAGTCCAGAATTTGCAGTGAAGAGAAAACAGAATTCCCCTATGTCGGTATGCCGAAATCAGGAGGAACTCCAGACTAATGAAATATTGCTGTAAAAGCAGAGCCCCTCATGAAGGTTAATTGCGGGATGAAATGTCCTCCGCCACAAACACCGAAAACATGCTATTCTATGTGCCTAACTTGCAAGAATATTTGCCAGCGTGTCCTTGTTCCGAACCATTTCCATGAAAGGCAAGGAACAGAAAAGATAATTCAACACCAACCAACAGTAACAATAAATCGAAAGTTACAACCCTTGAGCTGCAGCTAAAGAAAATCTGGATGAACTAAATGAAATAGAAGATGCTTATATCGTTTGTTGGAGTTGAACGTGAAAAATCCAAAAATGTGAGCAATTCGGTTGTACTTACTCTTCACGTATTCTCAAGAACGACGTCAGTTGAATGAACAACTGCAGGGTTATGAGATTACAACCATACCTAATCAGCATCAGAGAAGACAAGAAAATACTTCAGCAAAAAATAGATACTACAACGACTTTGTCATCTGCTGAGCCTCCAGAATGAAGAATATGCCCACATGTGCACCAAGTTTTGATGCCAACTCGGAAATTACGGCAAAACCAGTAAGTTTGTTCACCAATTTCTGATGCGCCATTGTACCACTTTTTATTCGTGGAACATTGCTGCACTAAGTAATCAATTCTGGGGAATCGTGGAGGAAAATGGAACTGCTATCATGAACGGGCAGCAGCGAGGTAGCCAGTGAATGGGAAACTCGCGCGAGACCCTATGAAAAAAGAGCCCCCCAAGCAAACCGCCCAGTCCGCAGGGTTTTATTCAAAAGACGAGCTCAAAACTAGCGATAAAGCTTGCAGATCACTCGATGTTTTTCAAATGCCAACTTTTCGTTGCGTCTGGATATGGTTGGTGCTTGTATTGTTGTGACCGTGAAAGACAAAAGGTCGCTTTATAATAAGAAGATAAGAAGAACGGTATAATGTCGGAATTGAAATCAACCTCAACTTCTCACGACCCCGTGGAGTAGCTGTGGCAGAAGATGGTTCCATCTTGGTAGCTAATACAGTTAATGTTGCGATGTATTCATCATCAACATCGGGTAATTATGCTATCAAGACTATAATCGACACCAATGAGCGCACTAAGGGTTTACCACAAACCTCGCAAGAAATTGTCAGTGTGCTTACCAAGCAGGTTCTGGGGTCCTTCGTAGGAGATACAGCGCGGCGATGGCATTACTCGGCATGGTACTTCGGGCGAAGTTCTTGAAACGATTCCTGTCAAAATAAAACCTAACCACATGGACTAGAATTACTAAAACTGTATTGCAGTAAGTGATTACAAAAGTAAACAGGTTTCTTCTCTGTATATCACACCGGCAATTTTGAGGATTGCGCAAATCGGCAAAGTTGAAGTTCGTGGTCTCTGTTTTATTTTTATTATTCTCCCTGGATGGTGGCCCCTATTGTTTGCAACATGAACAGGAGGAGAAGTTTTCCCGACCATGGAGAAAATAGATATGGAATTGTGCAATTTATACCTGAATCATTTTCAATCACATAAGACCGGGAGCAGCCGATCACGGTAGAAGGCACTTGCCACTTTTAGTTGGGCGGCCACTAGCTGAAGTGCTCTCTCAGCCAGGTGGTATGTCATTTTTAACATCAGAATCAGAGCTGCTGTTGCTGAATGGCCGGACTGTGAGATATTTCGAGTAAGGTACTTATAACTTACGCAGATGGCCCCACTGTAAAGGTTAACATATTGGTTATTCGGCTCAATCACAGTCACTTGGGGACTAACAATTGGCATCAGATAGATTCAATATATTTAAACAATATCAGGAAGTTTTTTTCACCATTTCCAATATGCTCAAAGTAAAAAGTGGTGGAAAATGAATTGCTGCATGAATGGGCAGCAGATGTACAGTGGATGATATCGAGGTAAAACCTATGAAAGAGGTTAAGCTTCCAGTCGAGGCTTTCTTGGGCTATCCAGGGACATTTCCTATAAATTAATCAAATTAAATATTATTATTTTGAATGAATTTGATTTTTTAGTTAAAATTTCAAAAGACAATTTCAAAACTAGCGATAAAGCTTTTAGATCAATTTGGAAGCTTTTCAAAGGCAACGTCTGTTTGTGTCTGGCCATGGTGTGCTTGTAGTAGTCCACCTCCCTCCACCACCTCCAATACTTTGTAATACATTTTGTATCACGTTGTGCCTGAAAACTAGTTTTTAACGTCCCATCTGTATATCTTATTTTTCAAAAATGTGTGCCAACCAATAACTTGTGGCAATGTCTGGAACCAGGATGCTGACAATTACTGCCAGCATGAACGCAAACTTGAAAAGCATGTTGTGCGCTCAGCTCACAGACCATTGCTATTGTAAACCACCTACTGGTTTTTTCTAACCAGCGAATCCATCTTTCACTTGCCAGATCAATATCTGACTGCAAGTCTAAAGTACAATGACTGAATTCCGGTCTGAATGCGTTGAATTGTGTCACAAAACATGCTAATACACTGTGAATTCCTGTCAGGGATGTGTACACCTTGCTTTTTTGTTTTCAAGAATTGAAAAAAAAATATAAACTGCCACTACCCCCACCCCCCCCCCCCCCCCCCGGAAAACTCTTTCTGTTTTTTTACAGAATGTAAACAGCCAAATTGTTTCAAACTGTGGAAGTGATTTCAATAAGGGGCCCTTTTCATTATGTCATTTTTTTTCATGCCATTATGTGCCTCTTTAAACGTGAACAGGAGGAGATATTTTTAGGATATGAAATTTCTCCCCTCAATTTTCACTGGCTGGTTGTCGACCACCTACCGAGAACGTTTGGAAGGTTTATATTGACAACAAGTGCAAAGAAACCGCAAACCCTGTTTGAACTTGCCTGCTTCATCATCGTTCCCATATAGCAAACCATTCTTTGACTTTATGTCGTGCACGACAGACCTCTACTAAATCATCATCTTATTACATAATATGGCGTATTTGGTATATTCACTTCATGTGTGATCTAATACCTTGGTAAGCATTTTTAAATAGTAAAAAACTATGTCGAGAAAATTGGGGCGCTTCTTTCTGGAAATCTCATGTCTCTTTAAATGTGGGGTAACCCAAAACCAAGGGTCCATGTTTTCTATGTTTCCCTCCCTCCATGGAAGCTTATTGCCACAGAAAGTTTTCAGATTACAAATTTTGAGTTGGAAATGGTCCAGCCATGTGGATAGTAAAAGCACAAATGGTGCACTAAATCGGCCCCCTGGACAGTGTGCGTTAATAAATGTGGTAATTAGGAACAATATTCTTTCTTTTCTGATAAAAATCTCAGTTTTGATGTGAGTGAAGGGGGGGGAAGTTGTTTCAATTTTGTCACACACCTTTAAGTGCAATGATATGATGTGCCTAAAAAAATTGAAAATTCTGATTTTTACAACTGGTCTAAAGCTTTCTATCAAAATTAACCGCACCTGAAAGGATTAAGCTGTGAACTGTTTCTTTGGTACAAAAAATTGTAAAATTTCTAATTTCCTGTAGGAGCAAATAGGAAATTCAGCCTATGTTTTCTGTTGAAATATATACAAAGCATCTTTTGTTTAAATTTTTAAGTTATTTCTGTAACCAAATAAAAGGTAGGGATCTATTGAGTGTCTGATCTAAACGAAATCACTACATATCACAAAAAATATGGATGACTTGAATTCTTTCATTGCACCTTTAAATAGCCAATATTTCATCATTTATCATATCCTACTTTTCAGAGTTTTTGTTTTTATTATCTTACTTCATAGGCGTCAATCCCGGGGAGATGGGGTATAATATTTTGATGAGAAGGGATGGTCAATACAATCACCCCCTCCCATGTTGATGCATGTTTTTGACCAAAATAACCCCATATTTTAAAAATGGTAAATTTCCACATGCATTTTTTCTAATTACAATTTTATTTAATGATTTTAGGTTCTAAATAGCATTTTTTTTCATGTGGTAGTAACGATCTTGTCAGCAAACCCGGTTTCATTCATAAATTTTAATCAATCCCCCCAATGTCAAAAAGAAATTAAGCCACTGCTTTAGTTCATATAGTTGATTTCCATCAAACAGGTACACGCATAATGTATAATACAAAAAAAAAAAAAAAAAAAAAAAAAAAAAAAAAAAAAAAAAAAAAAAAAAAAAAAAAAAAAAAAAAAAAAAAAAAAAAAAAAAAAAAAAAAAAAAAAAAAAAAAAAAAAAAAAAAAAAAAAAAGGGGGGGGGGGGGGGGTCTTGGATTTTGGTCAGGTACCCATGCTCGTTCCAAAAAAAGTGGGACTAGCTGCAAATACAGGACTACCACTAGGGGTATCAAATTCACAATAATAAAGTTCTAGTCCTGCTAGGGGTATCAAATTCAGTTGTGATTGTGACTGGTTCAATGATACAAATAGGAAAAATTAACCTAAAAATATCAGCAAATTAATTAACCCTGAATGTGTAATTTTTCTTGCAGTAGCACAAGTGTCAATTTTTCTTGTATATTGGCTATTATCTTCTATTCATGTATTAAGAACAGGTCCCACAAGGGGTATAATTTCACAAATTGGTCCAGTTAGGGGTATATTTTCACTGAAAACTAGTATAATTTCACCAAAAACTGGTCCCATTAGGGGTATATTTTCACTGAAAATTTGTCCGGTTAGGGGTCACTTTCAGAACCCCTGGAATGAGCACGGGTACCCAACCAAAATGCAAGAACCCCCCCCCCCAGTGTTGCATTGTTGAAATTGTTTTAAGAGTCTGCATTAATAACCTTGTATGAGTTCAGATACTGTGACCCTCCAAAAATTAAGATTTTATATTTAAGTAGAAATGGTAGATGAAAAAAATATACATAAGAATATTGTATAGCTCATTTCTATCAGTGATGAAAGCTATGAACTTAAAATATAAAATACTTTCAGAAAGGTATGCCACTATGCATTGTATGCCTAGTTACAATTTATGTGTGCTAGTTTGGGTGTATACCATATTGTCTGTATAGATGCCCTGGACCGTGAAGTTTTCATAAAGACTGCATTTTATATGAGTCAGTTGTATTAGTTACATTTCAATTGCTAACCATAGCCAGATTGCTAGAAAATAATAAAATCAATTTGCGTGGACAAATCCACCAAAAGTGCTCAGGGGCGCTGCTGTGGAGTGCTTAGCCTGCTACAACACAACAAGTCAATCCAGAACGAAAAGGAAGGCTTTATGGGAAGAGGTCGATTAGATGCAAGAGGAAACCAAAGTCCTTGGAGAAAACCTGGCGAGAATGAGTATGGAGTGGGAACCAATCACGACAAAACAGGATCCACAGGGGATTGAACCAGGGCGCATTGGTGAAAGGCGAGTGGATGAGCACTGGTAACTTACTGTACAAAAGGCATAAACATCCAGTGTACCCGAGTGCCAGTCTTTTCAAAGACTTAACGGTCGGGGGCGCTCGACTTGGACTAAGGCAGCGGGTTAAGTCCACTCACTCGACGGATTTGAAGTCAATAATTTTTCCAAAAGTTCACGATATTACTACTTAAGAGTATTGAACTAAGGTTTTAAGAGGCTAATTTTGCAAGTATGAGACAGAGAATGCAATAGTAAATGCACGTGGCAGTTTCCCCAAAGGTACAGTTGGAAATCCCCAAGGCCCCAAATCGAGCAGGTGTGTCCTACCCCCCTGTAAAAAGGAAGATATTTGAAAACAAGCTCAGCAACATCAACAACGGCTCTCCCACACATTGTCCAAAAATAGCAATCTGCGAGCTAATATGGTCCATTAAAAAGACACTAGTGCATTTGGAAAATAGTCCTGGAATTTTCAAAATTGGTACGTGTTTGCATGGTTGTAAAGCTCTTTATTAGCCCTCACCTGAAAATGATTAAGCCCCAAATCAATACTTTATGAGGAAACAATGCTTTATAATAAACCCACTCAGGGGTGGTTTTATTTAGTAAACAGTGGATCATGGTGTTAAAGGTGCGTTTCCAATCGTCTTTGGGACCCACCGATTTACACGGAAGTAGATCGATTTTGATATCAGACTAAAAGCCATTTTTCTCATGCGTCCTGAATTTGAGCCCTCAAATCCATTTCATTCCCAAGATATAAACAAAAAAAACGCCGTTTTAGGGTTTTAACCATCAATATAGCAACCGTATTGAATAGGGCTTGCAACATGCATTATTGTGTCTACCATCACTAACTGCAAGTTTGTTCCCATGGTTACTTGATGGGGTGTATGTGCAAGTGCCAGGCTCTCAATAAAACAAAAAAAAAAAAGTAGAGGAAAACACCAATACACATAGTGGAAACAAGACCTTTAAACGCCAAACGGTAGGTTTTGACAACCACCCATGCTCCAGGAGCAGGTCTCCCTCACTAACCTCAAAGGGGCTATTGAGTTCTTATATTTTTTGGACTTAGCATTGTTCCTCTAACCTGACAAAAATAATGAAAATGTTATAGATTTAAAGAAGCAGTATAGCGAGATTAGAGCACAGGACCACTGTATCTGAGTCAGCTACTAACCACAAGACCAGGGGGGATTGGTGCCAGATCTGCCAATTCTAATCCTTGATAAACATTTACGGAATAAATCGCTAATTGTGGTCAGCACTCAATCTAATGAATAGCTCCACTCTGGAACGGTGCCAAAACCATGCTCCGGAGCATGAGTGGTGGTCAAAATCTCCACACTTGCTGTTAAAACACACACCAGAGGTGAATCCCTATGCATCCACCATGTTTGACCAGTTGGTGACCCTTTGTGATTTATAAAATCGTAAAGAGCCAGTACATTAACCCCCCCTAGAGCCGACACTACTTTATTGACTAATGATTAGCAGTCTGTAATTTTTTTATATAATAAACATAATTGTTGATTTAAGTTGACAACAGGCATAGTACCTAAAAATCATGGAGGTCTTTAGCTCATATTACGGGTGTGTTCATAAATACTCTGGTGGGAGGGGGTGGAAAATTTTTAGGACCAAGAAGGGAGATTAAAAATTTCCAGCCGGTTTATTAGTTCTTATTGGGGTAATCAAAAAACGTTACGGATATTTTAAGGATATTTGTGCTCTATAACAATTGGGAATATAAACTTTCCATTAAAAACCGAATATTGCAAGGGTTCTGTGCTTGGCATGGCAGGGCAAGAAGGATTAAAATTAGAAGGTGACACTTTGTCACTCTATAATCTGGGACAAACTGTGGGATATGGTGATAATCTTGTAGACTATTTGGACGTAAAATTTGTGTTATATGAAAGCTGTGAAATTGTGAATTTTTCCATTGCTTATCATATAGGAAATACGGTGAATTATTAAAATGTGATTAGCAGCGATTGCTTAATCCGAAACCATCGAAAATATCATCAAATTCATATTTTTTTATAATTTTGTTACTAGCATAGATATGCGAACATAACCTGCAAGTGGTTGGCTTAATCCGTTGTATTAAAGACAAGGCAGTACTGTTTATCTGATCTGTACTTTCTATACACGTACGTATCAAAAAATTCCGACTTGAGATCAAAAAAGCCTTTCCCGCTGTATATCACACTTCAGGTGATGTTGTGTCCCACGATCAATACAGTTTGACCTCAAAAACACAAACATTATTGATCTTTGGTTATTTTGTACTGGTTTGTAACGCAATCAGCTGTTAGGCAGATTTAGAGATGCCACAGCTGTATGTCTATTTGCGGGAGACGGTATGACAAATATCTCAAATACTTCATTTTTTTCCATCTATTACATTTGGTTGTTTTTTGTTTAACATTAAAGCCAGTGATTCGGAATTGTTACAACAACTTATAAGTTTAAAAACAATGCAATTCACATTTTTTCGCGTCTCTTATAATCGTGCTAATCCCCTTGAGTCAAACACTATCAGTGATCCATCAGAAGAAGAGTCAAAATATTTTGAAAATTGAAGAATAGCTTATTATAAGGAAGGAGTAAGTCTGTAGAATCCTCATAACGTTCTTTTTCTGTAAACTGAAAAAATGATAGGATAAAACGCAGATTCCAAAGATATGAATCCCCATTCAATTACGTGTAGTAGTAAGTGTCCGTATGGACAGTTATGACTAAAATATCTGATTTTGTCCTTATTAGGCTGCTTTTGGTCCTAGACATGTTAGGACACTTATAACTGTTACAAAGATGCAAACATTTATATTTGATGATTTTTTTTCGATTTTCTGCTTTGGCAAATCACTGATAGTGCCTTGAAGTTATTTTTACAAACACAAATTGTAGGGAACCACACTACTTCCAGGGGATTTCAATTGCATGTTGACTGCAAGGGCTGTAGCAAAAAATCTAAGCTTAAGGTAGGATCATCGGATAAAATGGTCTTACAGAAAAATGACCATAAAATCAAATCCCCTAAATCAATTTAGTCCAAACTTGAATATGGTATGGATTGAACTTTCCTCCACATATTTTTGCAGTTTCGAGACAGTGCGATTTGTTTTAGTGTTTTTATTTATTTTTTAAAAATTCCCTAATTTTTTCATTAAGTAATTTTTCCCAGCCTAAATGGAAGGTGCTTTTAAACTGAAACTCCAAGGATATGTGTATAAACAAAATACATAAATTCTCACGTTGGCTTTTTTAAATCAAGTGTTTAATTTTTTAGAAAAATGATTTTAGGGAAAATTTAGGGAAAATTAAAAACACCTGTAATTTCAAATAGAAACATCCAATCTGCAAAATCTAACGTGGGAATTTTCTAAATTTGATTTCCTTTCATATGACACCTTATTCATCACCAAGGGAGTTGTAGTTCCTTCAAGGAAAAATTCTGAAAAGTGGAAACTTCAGTATTTCTAGAAATAATCAGCCAAAAAAGGTGTTGTTGCGACCACCTCTTCTTTGTTTTTGATGACATACAGAAAAATAAAAAATTCTATGGATATTTGATATTTCTCTAACCATAAAAAACAATCACCAATCTTATAACTCATCAATTACTTGAGAAAGAAATGAAATGAAATTTGTAGTTTTTCACAAAATTGCCCCATTTTGGTCCATTTTCTATACTGCCAAAATCAGTCCCTGTACAAAGTCTATGGGAATTTGAAAATGCATTATGTGACCTATCTCAAAAATGTTTTTATGGAAAAAATTAAAATTTGGCACACGTTTCTTTCACCAATACCAACATTTCATGAGAATTTCAACGAGATCTGGGCACGAAGCCGTAGCCGATGATCCAACCTTAATTCGTCAAAAAAATATATTAAATCGAAAGAAAATAATAGTGTGGTTTGGTATGTATTCCCGTAGGATTTTCATGCTAAAGTTGATTTTGTTGCTGTTGGGTTTCAATAGGGCCTAAACTGTAAGAAAATGATGCGGTTCACATTTTCGGACTGCTGCCCCCTTCTTCAAGGGGGAAATGTTAGTACAGGGAAAAAAATTTAAAAAACGAGTCAAATTGTGTTTCCTTATAAGGATTAGAAAAAGTATATGCCTAGGTTCCAACCTTTAGTAATAGAAATGAATGATGTTGGGGCTTATGGAATCACACCACTAAATAACTCCCCATATAGATTTGTGTACCAAATGACCTCTCATCAAACGTCATTTTCTCGGCTATAAAGTGACTGGTTCTTTCAAAACTGATTCTTTTTGGGAAGGTTTGGACCATACCTCGTCAACAAAAATAAAAAAAATCATATGATGAAGGCTGATTTTTTTGTGCTACAGAGCATCAAGATTTGCATGTTTTCAATCCTGCCCACACCTAATTTTAAATTTTAGTAAAAGTTAGAATTGTAGTTTCCCAAAAAGCCTCAGGAATTATGCAAAAATGGCACAAAATCTTTACCACTCAAATGGTTTGTTACTAGTCCAAACATTATGATTAATTTCAAATTACATTTAAAGATACAACTTATCAACATTTTATGACTCCTCATTTAGGGAAAGGGTCACATTTCGGACGCCAACACCATTTTGGCTCTGACGTTGTCTGCTACACCAAGTTTTATTTAGAGGTGTGATTCCTTGTGCAAAAATAATCATTGGTCGGGTTTGAAAAAGGTCAACCTGGAACCCTTTTGGCCAATGTAGAGAATGCAAATTATGTTGGGGGAAGAACCTTTTAATTTTGGCTGGTTCTTGAGGTTTTAGGTGAGCAGTCACATTAGAACCTTTGCTCTTTGACATAGAACCATTTGAAGGGAAGGCTCATCACACAGGATAAGAATGGTTCCTAGCTATTTGTTTCTTTTACTGGGGATATTTGGTTGGTTATTGTTTTTGTAGTAAAGCCAACATGGTGTCCACATCGATGTAAGCAGGCTTCGGCTAATATTAACTGTATGTTAAAGACACTATCAGTGATTGCTCTTAAATCAGAAAATCGAAAAAAAACAAAAAAAATCATCAAAAATCCGATTTTGGCTGTATGTAACAAGTACATGTAGATCCTAACAATACCCTGCAAATGATATAAGACCAGAGCAACTCCTAATAGGGACAGGATCGGAAAAACACAAATTTGTAGGCATTACTGTCCGTTCGGACACTTATTACAACACGTAATTGAATGGGGAATCGTATCAGGAACACTGCCGTTTTCTTCCTTTTCTGTTCAATATTCTACAGCTTGGAAAAGGTTTCACTTATGAGACTTGCTACAGACTGTCTGCACTTTGAAGCGGTGTAGTCCTGCAAATTTTTAAATATTTTGCAAATCACTGCTAGGGTCTCTTTAATTTGAGTCATCAAAATAGATGTTTGTGCTCATTGGTAAAAATTTTCTCAGTTGTTGTTGCAAAGTTGACCCGGGTTCAACCGTAAGCATTTTGATTAAGCGATGGATGTAACACAGGGACTGCAAGGTATAATTCCGTATTTAAAATGAATAAGCGAGAATGATGCTTGAAAATAACGACTATATCATTTTAAAAATAAATCAACAGCATTTACTCACTGAGACATTTCAATAACTCAATTAAGTCAACCTAGCCAAAGTTTGTAGGTGATTGGAAACAAACAATGGGGCCCACATGTGAACCCAAACCACAACCTAAGAGAATTGTTCTGAAGAAAAGTGTCGGTATCATTGACAAATTCCGATTTGGGTACACTCACTTAGCAAGAAAACACGGCGAACTCGTATTTATTACGCGATGCGTAAGATATGTCCCCGCCGAATGTCGAATTTCACTATCATTCGATAAATGCAACTACAATTACACCCCACCCCTCCCCAACGACCCCGCAAAACCCCACCCCTCCCCACATCCTGCCACCCATCCCCACCCCACACCCTCCCGCAACACCCCACCCCATGCCCCAACCGCCACAACACCCAACACTCCACCCGCCCCAGCCCCATTCCTCTCCTTCACAAACCCGAACCACCACACACAACCACCCCCACCCCAAATACCACCCGTCACATCCTCACCGTTTCCGTCACCCGCCGTCACCCCTTCCCCCTTTATTTCGCCCTAATCACCCCATCACTCACGCCCCCCCTGCAAGACCCACACCCGCCCGCAAGACCCTAACCCCCCTCTCCCAACACCCTTCAACACCCTCACCCCCTCCCCAACACACCCAACCCGGCAACACCCCCTCCCCAACACATGCCAACCGCCCCCCCCCTCAACAACACCCTGTCAACCACCACCCCCCTCCCCCCCCCCTCCCCACACCCCACCCCAACCACCGCCCGGACCCCTCCCCACCCCTCAATACCCACCCGCCCTCACCACCCCACCCCTCCCCACAACCCACCCCCTCCCCAACACCCCGACCCCCTCCCATATTGCATGTCGTCTCCATGTACGACGGAATTTTGCCTATCCGACGTAGCATTCCAGCAATTACGCATATTTAAATTAGCTCATTTGCTCCAAGCCACTTTACATATACTTTGCAATTTGCAAAAAGATGTGCACCATGAATCAAATCTCTTGCAGCGCAGGAATTGTGAGGGCGATGTACCGTTCCAAAAAATTAGCCATTACGCATGATTTTTGCATAGTAATTAGCTCATTTTGCATACTCAATTTGCCCCGAAATAAACGCCCGAAATCTAATCAGGGTCGAGAACGCTTTTCAGCCCGCTTTCTTCCACCAAATTCAATCATTATAATGCCTTACAGAACTCCATATAACTGTGACAACAGCCTTGCAGGAAAATTTCATAAATTATGCAAATTATATGCGATTTAGCATATTTGATGCCCAAAATCTAATCAGGTTGAGAACTCTCATCAACCCGCTTCTTTCCACCAAGTTCAATCATTGTCGCCCCTTACGGAACTCCAGATAATCATATACCACAGTGGGTGTTAACATTTTTTATCACAAACGGACGAATGGACAGCGCTGCCTCATTTTATAGTCCCCCTTTCCGAACTCGTTCGGGCGGGGACACAAGACTTAGAGTGTACATGAATTCCCTAAATCTTTTAATTTGGATTTTTTGTCTGGATTTTTTTCTGAATATTCTTTTTCCTTTTGTTTTGCTTATGTTTTGTTTTCTTTGCCTTCTCGCACTTTTCTTTCTGGCATTCTTTCTGTAACATTAGTGTGCCAAGTAGGGGTCCCATAACCATCCATAGCGCTTGTTTGAGAATGTATCTGAAGCTGTCCCTGAAAATAGACCAGGCCGTTGCTCTGTAGTCCTATACAGGCTATAGTAGTCTGTTCAACGGCTTGTATAAAACCAAACGCGAAAGTGAATTCGGCAGCCTTAAAGACAATATCCGCCGCTTCACATGCAGTTTATTCCGTTGAAGCTTCCGAATTTTACTAGCGGCTTTCGCTTTCTACACTCGCCGTTTGCAAATGGATGGACGAAAAGAAAAATAAAACAGAAACCTGGCTGTAAAAGGTTGTCACGAGATTTAACAATTTTGGCAGTTTGCCGCACGAAGCGAGTAAAATCTGGCATGCACCATAAGCCTAAAAAACAAGAGTTTAAAAATTAACCCAACATTATCCAATCCAATGCCGCGCATCCTATGTTATGTAACCCAGCTTGGAGTCACCATGTCTTTTGAAACAGCTATCTCGTACTACACATTGGGCGGTACCAGACCTCTTTTTCGGGGGGTCAGCGGGGGGGAAAAGTTTTAAAAGTATCAAATATTTTGAGATTTTAACCAATTTGGCCCCAAATCACTGAATTTTCCACCAATTGGTGTTTTTGGCTCCAAATCGCTGATTTTGACAAAAATCCCCAAACATCCATTTTTCTTTGGCCGGGGGGGGGGGGTGGGTGGGGGGGGGGAACTATGGGGACAATCCCCCCCCCCATGCGCCCGCCACTGCGTAAACAAACCTGACATCAATAGGCTATTAGCGTACACTAACTTTTAAGGGGCATTTTCGTGACTTACCAACCTCCGTCCACCCCGACTACCTAAAAAAAGGTTTATTTTTACATCATCTGAACGTTAGCAACACAAAAAAAAAAAATTAGTAACCATGGTGTACGCACTCTGTTATGTGCATATTTGTTCGCATCTGTAAGAAATTCGCAAATTTTTGTATTTTTCTGTCCCATAAACGTACAGAAATTCCAGTACAGGGGCCTATGGGAGTGGGAAACAAGTATTTGCTCAAAACACAAACCGCAAGAGGGATCAACTCGAAATTTTCTAATAAGGTTTTTCTCAATGATTCTAGTGAACCATGATAAAACAGAAGGTGCTGGATCACGAAAGCACCTTTAATTCTGTTAAGTAGCGAGAAAATGTTGCATTCTCGAATGTTTGAACTTCAAATCAATGTGTTTTCAGTATTATTTTAAACCGGAGTTGAATGTGTTGCCTCTAAATGTTGAAATTGGATTTAGTTGTTGAAAACAAATTTTTCAACAAATTCCAATGTCACAATTGAAGCACACATAGTTTTTGCCCATGGACATGTGTCATTTGCATCAGACCTACGCAGGATTATTTTGGGGGTGCGGTACTTCAAAAAAGGGACCTTTTTTGCTAAAAGTGGGGGCAAACCCTCGCTAAAATGGTTCCTTTTTGGACCTTTTGAACATTTCATCACCAAAAAGTGGATTTTTCTTTTTAAAATTTCTACTAAATTTTGGACATTTTTATCAAAAGGTTCAGTCAAAAAAAATGGGTGGGGGTGCGCTGCATCCTCCCTCGTATGGGCCTCATTGCTATCCACATGGCATCACTTTGTCTAGTTTTGTATTTAGCAATTAAAATTTTGTCAGGACTATTATTCACTATTTGATAAATTTTGTATTCAGTGCCGGGGTTTTAGTAAGCAAGCACGCAATATCACTGGTTGTTGACTATATAGGAGACAATTGTAGATTCTTAAATCCGTTATGCAGTGCAGGCAGTAGTACGGGCGGGGTCAATTTTAACTAATATTAATAAAAAATGTTTTTGATGATGAAACACCAAAAACATAAATAAAAATGGAATAAAAGATAGGATTTGTTGTTTTAACCTATGTAAATTGTGTTTCATATTTGAGATGGGATGCCATCCAATAGACCCCATATTAGATATTTTTGTTTAAGACTAACAAGCAGTTAACAAGCAATCTTCGGTGTATGAATAACAATTCTTAAAGGTGCTAGTTCCGATAGCTTGTTGGACCCCTGATTTAACCGGAAGTAGTCTATCAATTTTGATATAAGGGTGAAAGGCCGTATTTTTTCATTGTTGTCCTGGAAATTCAGCTTTCAAATCCATTTCTTTCCAAGATACAGATGGTTAACCAATCAATAAAGCCACAGTAGTGAATAGGGCAGCACTAGGCAATATCGCATCTACAGGTAGCATCAAAACCGCAAGTTTGGTTCCCATGGTACTTGATGGTCAGGTTTACAAGTGTCAGGCTCTCATATCAAGTAGGCGAACATGATAGACAAAATCGGTAAAGCACCTTTAAAATGCTAATTAGGGCCCAAAAAATATTGTATTGGAGTAACCCGCCGACCATAGACTTTCTTTTTTAAACTCGAGGAAAATCGTCAGGGAAAAAAAAAAGTCAAGCAAGTCACCTAGTTGGTCACTATGGTCATTTTGGCACAAAATCTAAGGAACTCCTCCTAACAAAAAGCGTGTGTTATTTTGTCATTCATGCACAAGCACGCTATGACCAGTGCAGGTGCATCGCCGGAGAATGATTTTTTTTTTCCGTATGTTGGGGATCCTTTAATAAAAGCCCTATGGGGTTTACACAGAATTTTGATCAGTGGTCAGAAAGTGGTCATTTCAGCCATTTTGTCCAAAATCGTATGAAAATCTATGAAATTATATTCTCTGCAAGTAAGGGCCCTTGTGCATAGCTTCGCCATGGCCAGTGTATATGGGGTGTACAATAGATTTAGGGATCCTGGGTCATCTAGTGTCATTTGACCAAAACACATGAATCTTCCTCTCTAAATTAAAGCGCGCTGTTACGGCAGTCATTGCACATTCATTGTCTATGGACATAGCGGTATAGGGTGTACCACACAAATTTTATAATGGTCTACAAGTGGTCATTTCAGCCCATATTTTGGCCAAAATCTATTAAAATTCTATGATTTTTTTTTCTCCAGCAAATAAGTGGCCCCTATCATGACCCTATGCATATGCTTTGTTTGCCCATGGTCATATTATGGGGTATAGCTATTGTTTAATCATGGTCATCTAATGGTCATTTTATTGTTGGCCCATTTTAGGCAATACACAATGAAATCCTTCCCCTTCTTTGACAAATAAGGCGGGCTGGTTACGACAGTTGTGCACATTCATTGTCCATGGTCAATGCACATCCGAACCATCCTTGCCCATGGTCAATGCACATCGATGTACAACACCATTTTTGATCCGTGGTCATCTAGTGGTCATTTTGGCCACTTTGGCTATACACATGAAATCTTCCTGCTTTGACAAATGAAGAGCCCTGATTATGACAGTTGTGTACATTAAATGCCCAGGGTTAGTGCATATAGAGTGTACACAAAATTTGATCAGCAAGTGGTCATTTCAGCCAAAATGTTCCTTAACATGACATTTAAACAGATGTTTCGCCTAGTCAGCAAGTGATCATTTTATCCACACAGCTAGGTCGTGCTCTTCGAGCACAATTTGCCTCGAGTTTCTCTTCCTTTCTCTGTTGGTGTTTTTGATACTTTTTGTGTCGCCTGCCTTAAGCAGGAAGACCCATAGGGATCACTTTGTCCACTGTAGTCTGTTGTTGTTGTTGATGTTTGTTGTTGTTGTTGTTGTGAAAAAGGGTTAACATTTGCCTGTAATATCCGCATACTTCGATGGATTTAAACCAAACTCAAGTCATAGATGCAAACATGGGATTCCACATTTGCTGATGAGGTCAAAGGTCACATACCAAGGTCAAAGGTCATGTGAGGTCAAGTTGTAAGATAGGCTGAAAATGTAAAATTGACCTAAATTGAAAAGTTGAAGTTCAATTGGAACCAAACTTGAGTCATAGGTGCAACATTGGATCCCTTATTTGTTGATGCGGTCAAAGGTCACATGCAAAGGTCAAAGGTCATATGAGACCTATCATTACAAACCGCGACGGCAGGCGACACATGCAGTCCGAGGACCGATGTATTTTTAAGTAAATTTACTTTCTTGCATGGTCATATCGCCCATGCAGTTTTGACATTACACCCGAGAATTAGAAGTATTTTTGTTCAAATTGGACCAAGGCACACGTGATGACCCCCTAACATCAACATGGTGCCTTTAGGTTGAAAACAAACAGTACACAGACACATGACTTGTATTCTAAAAGATATTTTAAACAAGCTATTAAAATGATCATTATCAAAATAGAGTTCTGCTTAAACCGGCTCTATAAAAATGAGATTTAGAGCAAAATAACTCACATGCACACATTGAATAATCAATAATTAAAACGCTCTTAAATGCATTTAATACATAGAAACCCAAAGAACTCTTGCATGCAAAATAACCAAAAAACTATAACACTTGTGCAACTGAACCATGATAATACCCTGTCCTTTGGAGGGGATGTTAAGATATTGGTCCCGTGTACATAGAGCAATACATGCATATCACTGTCGGTTTAAAAAAAATAGGGTGGACCCCCAATGGAAATAAATTTGCTGTATAGGCTTTCTTGGCCTATCCTGGACATTTTTTTTTTTTTTTTTTTTTTCCTAACATCAACATGGTGCCTTTAGGTTGAAAACAAACAGTACACAGACACATGACTTGTATTCTAAAAGATATTTTAAACAAGCTATTAAAATGATCATTATCAAAATAGAGTTCTGCTTAAACCGGCTCTATAAAAATGAGATTTAGAGCAAAATAACTCACATGCACACATTGGATAATCAATAATTAAAACGCTCTTAAATGCATTTAATACATAGAAACCCAAAGAACTTCTTACATCAAAATAACCAAAAAACTATACACACTCCTGTGCATGGTTGCACAGGATACCAATTTTTTTTTCTGGATATGGACAAGAGCAACGTCAAGACCATGGTTCATGTTGGACCTTGATGCAACTGACCATGATAAACCCTGCCCTTTGGAGGGGATGTTAAGATATTGGTCCCGTGTACATAGAGCAATACATGCATATCACTGTCGGTTTAAAAAAAATAGGTGGGACACCCCAAGGGCAATAAATTTGCTGTATTGGGCTTTCGTGGCTATCCTGACATTGTTCCGAATAATAATATCCAAAATATCCTGAATGGTGGAGATCTAGGGGCCGAATACCCCCACATGGGTCCATCAACACATTAAAAACAAATAAGGTTGGTGAACATAGAGGTCGGACCCTCGGGATTCCTCCCCTGTATCCCCCTGATAGCATGATAAGCACCCTTGCAAACTGCATACAGTGATATGCTAGAATGAGTTTTTCTCTACAATATTGATTAGCAGTCTTCCAAATGAAAGTGCTATACCTGCCAAATCTAACAACACTGGCAGTCTAATTGCAGAAAGGGCCTTTTTGCTCTCAACCCTCAAAATGTATTCCTTATTAAGGCAGGATTTCAATTGTTCCTAATACACAAGGCCTTTGGTTGTTTTGCTATACATTTGAGGACCTCAAACCACTGCCTACTATTAGATGGATAACACAAAAGGATAACATGTTCAAGATCTACTGAAGCCCTTCAAAGGAATATTGTTTGCTGACTTAGCCAATCAGAATCCTGTACAAAAGGGCAAGTGGGTTAAGTGTATTCGGTGGGTTACTAGTGCCTATAACTGGGAGGGGTAATTTTCTCCCACCAACAACACCGAGATTTGCTTTTCCCCAGAAAAAATCTGAGCAAAAGTAAGGTTCAAACCATAATCGTATCGGATATTGTATCGGGCCCGATTTGCCCAGATCGGTTTTTAAATACGGATTGGCAAAAAAAAGCTTCCTTACCGGTAAATGCGCACCGATATCTGATTGAAACCTAAACCAGCATGTTTCTTTATGCAGAAGAAGAAAATGTCCTAATTGCATACTAAAATCATAATGTCCAAAGAACATGGGAAATGTTAATTTAATTCTTTAAGAATAACCCCTATACAGCTAAAAAAGAAAAGAAAAGCCAAATAGCTGATACAAAAATTACAGTACCTTATACTTCTTTGTAGTTTTATAATTTCTTTGAATCAACCTCATAATTTCCCATGGTTAATGCAATGGGTAATATAAGGTGCATTCAAGGGAAATTATCCAACTACAAACAAGTATTTAGGTACTGTTCAAATGTTCTTCCAGCTATTGTACTTTTTCTTATTTGATATTTATGGAATGTTGAACAGGATCAATAACATTGGTAATCAATGTAAAGCAGCAATATTGTGTTATTTGTTTAATGTTTTCCATGTTTAGTGCTTTGAAAATAGTTATTAATGTCAAACTGTAGTACCATCCCAAATGTTAGTTATTAATTTTTGCAATGTATTTTGATACTGATATTCAAGAGTGAATTTTTTTATTACAATAAAATATTGGATCGGATATCGGCTGATATTAAAATACGATATCAGTTATCGGATCGGAAGACAAAAGTAATTTCGGTTAACATAAGCAAAATTCTAACATTTCCCCTCCTTCAAGAAAAATTACTTTTCTCCCCTTTTCACCTTTCTAATGACACCACTGACTATTCCCCTTTGTAGAAGGTACCCACATTCAAGGGCCCGTACACTCATCTCACTTGGACAGAGGACAGAGCACAGGATACATGTACTGAGTACACCACAGTACCTACTATCTTTGGACCCTATTAGGGAATCTTACTGTATAAGAAGCTCCCAAAGCTTAATGAGTAAATTAGCAATCATATTTTAATTTGGTTTTCTAAAATGTCATTTTGGGACCCAACACCCACTCACTTGAAACTCAAGTCTCTCTTTTAACCACAAGTCACTCCTCTGAGTTAAAATACCTTTTTTCAGCTAGATCCACATAAGGACCAATTTTATAGATACATGAATAAAACTTTGGAATAAAGTGTGTGAGATTACCTTAAATACACCCGAGCACTGTCACTTCTTTACAGTTACCTTTATACAAATGCTTGTATTACATGTTTCCAAAATATATATAAACATGTGCCCTTTTTTTCTGTAGTTTTGCTACAATTTTTTCTACCCAAGTAATTTTGAATTCCTTCTCCATGATTCAGACCCTGTCACACAATTAAAACATCTCATTAATCAGAAATATAAAATCAATAAATATCTGGTCTATCATAAATAGCTTAAAAATATGTTTTCTTTATAATTATAAAACCTTTCAAATATCTGGTTAATAAAAAATACAAAACCTTTAAAATACTTTGTTTATCATAAATATAACATTGTTATCATCTGATGATATAATTACATATACTAGTAAGACCAAATCGTCACTCATTTCACATAACGGCATACATTCTGAAAGCCATTATTTACACGTTTATCAGTGTTATATCTTGATTGTTACAATTACTGTTTCACATAATCACCATCTGACGTTGCATGCATGTGTTTTTCAAGAAAATCGCCATTTCACACAACATATGCATTGAAATACAAAGGTGTTATTGCAAATCTTGCAATTCCACATAATGTAAAAGTTCCTTAAGTGAATACTCTTATAAACTGACTTAAATGTTTATTTTATGAGTGTCTTCTTCATTTCAGATTTGAACTATTTCTGTTCGAGAAGATTGTATACTTTAATACAGAAACATTTGATTTTGGTAAAATTTAAAATGAAATTTACTTAATACTTATTTCATCACATGCACTGTTTATGTGATGCACCTGACAAAATTACATGGAAGTTTCATTCATCAAGATCATCTCTTCACTAAATAGTCAAATACTTTTAGAAAACATTTACACATTTTAACACATGATTATCTAACAAAACTATTACTGATACTTAATCTACACTCATGCATTATTGTTGTTGCTGTTTTGTTTCAGTGGACTACTTTCAGTATAATTACGACTACTTGCAATATAATTACCACAATTTTTTTATAGACAAGCTAAAATAACAAAAGGAAAGTGGGTTACAGTACTGTTATGCTTCTGAAAATGTGCTTTCAATACCTATGTGCATGCGATTACAATTAAGGGAAAATCAGCATTAACAAGAACAATTTTTTGTTATATACTAACAAAACAAACACACGAAATCTTTAAAAGGCAGAAATTATACACAACACAACCAACTTTTCACAAAACTTTGTTACATTTCATTTGGTGGTTTTGCTGGCTGTGCAATTACCATATTCTTACCATATAAGGGCCCTGCCGTATCTAATTTTAGACTTAAAAAATATGAGTCTTTGGGTGAGAGACTGCCAAAAAGCTCAAAATTAGGGGGTTTTCAGGCGACAAATTAGCAAAATTTCCCAAAAATTGAGGTCTTTGGGTGAACATTTCCCCTTAAAATAGAGGTCTTTGGGTGACAGTGGTCTAATTTTCAAAAATATGGGGTCTTTGGGTGAGATTTTCAAAAAATATGGGTTTTTTTGGGTGATAACAATGCTGAAATGGGGTCTAAACAGCATTATATATATGCATCTCCTCCAAAATGGGATTTTTTTTTGGAATTGGGAGTAGGGAATATTGGCTTACTCAAAATTTCCTTCCAATGGAACTAAAGGTGCAACGAGAGATTTCAAGTCATCCATATTTTCTGTGATATGAAGTGATTTCATATATATTAGATACACAATAGATTCCTTACTTTTTATTTGGCTACAGAAATAACTTAAAATGAAAACAAAAGGCGATTTGTATATGCTTATATTTCAATAGAAAATGTAGGCTGAATTTCGTATTTGCTCCTATACGAAAATAGAAATTTCACAATTTTTGTACCAAAGAAACAGTTTTCAGCCTAATCCTTTCAGATGGGGATATTTTTGATAGAGAGCTTTACACCAGTACAAAAATCAGAATTTTCACATGTTTTAGGGACACCTGTTATTTGAAATCTCTCGTTGCACCTTTAATATATTTATTTGGGCCAGTAAGTTGTATATGTATGGCTCTCCATTGTTTACCTTGGAGCAGCTCATGGCAGCCATAAAGTTTGGCAGGATGAAAACTTCTTGGGGTTAGTGCTTATTCTGCGAAAACCTGCTTAAAGACAGTCAGAGAACACCTAAGCCCAACCAGATGATTTGCATATCTACTTTGAATAAAAAGCAAATTGCTACATTGATTGTACATTGGTAAAACCAAATATTCAACTGGGTTAAACTAGTTGAATGCAGAAATTGGACACTTTTCAACTGGTTTGATCTGAATTGAACCTGTTCAACAACTGAGCTGAAGTAAGTTGTACTTGGTCTTAACTGGATTTCTAAAACATCTTAAAAATCAAGTGTAACTGTTTTATACAGTTAATAGCAGTTCAACCCAAGTTACTCAAAATAGAAATTGGGCACTTTTCAACAAGAGTTCAACTTGAATTTACACTTGGGAATGTCGAATGTTGTTGATGATGTTGGGATGGCCCCAAAGAGATCAAATTAAAGAATATCTTTATTTTTGACTGTAACTCAACTTTGGCACGATAACTCCCACAACACCCACTCACTGTGGCCAATAAAACAGAAAGGTGGAGAAAATGTTGGTGTCAAAGCAAACAGTTTAAGTTAAAATTTAAAACTGTATCTGATTAAAACAATGTCCCAAACCCCAAAGCAAAAAATAATGAGTTCAATCTGCAAGCAGTATCAGTCTTATTCGGAGTTTTCGGGCCGACTGCCGGATCCGCCAATGTTGCCGTAACCGGCATTGTGTTGCCGGGTACTGCACTGTGTTTCCCACAATGCATTGCAAAATCGCGGTAATTTAAAGCTGGTAGTTAATCTAATAAATGCATTTTAGAGTATAGAAAGTGAGTGCAAACAAAGTATTTCGTCGAATATTTTTTAAATATAATAATAAAATATATATTTTGTGGTGGGGGGTGGGGGATATTAAAATGAGATTTACTCAAAATTTTTAATAAAAACGAAAAAGTGAGAAATTTGAATTTCCAATTTTAACCCAACCCCAAGGTGGAAATGTTCAGTCCTGGGTGAAAATTTTAGGCAACATAACAACTTTATCATGTGTAAAATATGGACCTCCCCCCTGTAAAATATAAAGTCCCAATTCATTAAAATCGTTTAAGGTTTCGAATTTCTGCAGGGATGCTTGTTTTTATTGCGTAACTGGCAAATATACTGCCGGTACGCAGCATGGCCAGGGTCCGCAGTCTGGCCCGGACTGTATTGTTTGCCCCTGTATGATTGGTCACACAATATATTTTTGGATTCACAGTTTTAACAATAAACCCAATTACTATTTTTCCCAGGGAGGGGTGGGGGAGAAGGGGGGCACTTGCACTTCCAAGTGGATATGATGCGTGAACAAGAAACCGTGTAAAAAGGTCGCCTTTTTTCAACAGGCATGTACGCTCGTACATTGATTATGGGTCAAAAACAGCAAAACGTGGAAGAAAGGGTATGTTTTTGTGCTTAACCCTACCCTGAAATTGTGATGTACGTGTTTAGGGTATGTAATATCACATTAAGCAGAGACCACTTACAAAAATATTTAAGCAAAGGCAAAGCAAGATATAAGGGTATGTTAACCGACACAATGCTTGCTTTACTTTTTTTGGGTACAAAAACAGACAAAAATCCTTGTTTAGGTATGTTTTTTTTCAGTTGGTTGATAATCCTTGTTAGTTGCATTTTGTAAGCCCATGTTCCGCATCATAGCCACCTTTAAATACAAGTCCCCCTCCTTCCCCCTCCCCAGGAACAAAATAGTAATTGGGTTTCTTTGTTAAAACTGTGGTATACAAAATATAATTCTGCTGATTCAATCATACAGGGACAAACAATAAGACTGATAGGCCTATTGTCCTGCATATTGAACTCATTAGTTGATGCTAACACTCCTTTTGGCACAACTGTGTCATCTACAAAGTACACTACAATTGAAAGTTCTAGCATGCAGCAAACCTAATTTAGAATTACAAGACTTTAACAATTATTTGTCTTGTTCCTTTACCAACTCTCTATTGGCCTGCTACATCCCTCTATCACTTTAAGATTCACTCTCACGCGTCTCGCATTGGAAGTAGTTCCTAAGGGGTGCTAAGAGGTGTTTGAGGACGGGGACGCTCCAGGCCCGTTCCAGCAGTTGGTGGCGCTTGGCACGGGTTAGATTGGCTACATCTGTGTAGTGATCAGGGAAGCCAAAAACTCTGCATTTGTTGAGACAAAAAAACATGAAGACTAGAACCAATGGAAATCACTCTCTACATCACAGATACAATGAAAAGTTTGAAAATATACAATTAGTTTTGTCTTATTTCAAACCAAGCAAAAACTGGCACAGAACATAAACAAATGATACTTTTTGTCAAGAGGGGTACCTTCAAAGGGTATCATGTGGGGCTGTGATCTTTTCATTAGAAAATGAAATGGTAATATTTAAACTTACAATTACTTTGTTCTGTTCAGAGAAAATTGACACCATTAACTATAATTTCAAAGTGCTCTCGAAGTGTATTTAGCAGCTATGGATATTTGCCCCTAATCCTTTAAACAGGGCCGTACGCAGGATTTATTTTGGACTCTCTGTTTATGGCAAAAATTCAGCAAAAAGTGACCTTTTTCCCTTTTGTGGAATTTGGGGGGGGGGGGTGCGACTGGCACCCCCCGCTCGTACGGGCCTGCATTTAAAGGTGCAACAAGAGATCCTACTGTCGCCTGACATGTAGCTCCAAACTTCATGCAACTTTAACAGTTAGTCCATCTCACAACTTGACCTCAGATGACCTTGAACCTCATCAACATGCAGATTTCAATATGCATCAAACTTTTCAAAATGGCACCCAAACTTACTTTAACATCGAGGGCAGACAGACTGGCAAGGCAGCGGGCAGAACAGGGGCGGGCAGGGCCAGATGGGCAACAGTCAGTCATGGCAAGGCAGGGGCATCCTTGCAGGCAGGCAGGCGGAGTCATGCAGGCAGACAGTCATGCAGGCAGGCAGGCAGGCAGACAAAATATCTACGTCAGCATCTCCAATCACAAATTTTTGGCAAATAAGTTTTGATAAGAATACACATCCATATACTGTGGTTTCAAACTTTAGCAGGACACTTAAATTTCTCAAAACTCCTGTAAACTGCCAATCGCGTTATGGCTGATTGTGTGAAAATTTCTGTGAATAACATAGATATAACCCGGAGCTCCAGACATTTGTAACACATCTTCAAGTACAAAAGGTTGAGTGATTAAATATGTTGACCGACTGACAGGAACCCCTGAAACGGTATTCTTAAGTGCAGCAAAGGGTGCCTTAAGTAGAGGGGGCCAAGACAAAGTTTTTGTACAGGGGTCAAATTTTTAAATTGATCCAATCAGTTACCGATGTAGGGGGCACAAGAAGGTCCACGTCCATTGCATTCATGGGGCTTGACCTTGGTGTTTTCCCCCTACTTTCTTATATGTGAGACACCAACTATTCCTTATTTAATCGTATGAGCTCCGCCAATACTTTGCACCATTTTTTATCCAATCGAGCAACTTCAAAAATTTGACCCCTGTACCACTGAAATTGACCCTTTTATTGTTTTTGGCTGTTTTTAGTCTATAACTCTTAAACTTTACATTTTGTAGATGAGTACAACTATAACCTTTCCTGAATCCTTGGTGGCTGGACAAATGACATGGTATACCTTTCAACATGAGTGGATCCATTTAAAAATTGGACCCCTGTACAAACTTTGTCTTGGCCCCCTCTCCTGAGGCACATTTGTGGCGACTAAGATTATGTTTCAGGGGTCCTTTCTCTGTCTACATATTTAATCACTCAAACAAACCTTTTGTACTTGAGATGTTTACAAATGTGTGCTAGCTCCGGGCTAGTAGGATGCTACAATATGTCCCAGTTTTGGCTCCAACAGCTTCTCTAGAAAATGATATGGCCAAAATATTGGACTATTTTGGAATTTTCCTAACTAATCCCAATCGCGGCTCCTTCCCTCAATTTTCTCTCTGCTTAGACTTATTATTGTTAACGGTAATTAGCTCTATCTAACAGGCCATCGAGATTTTCCTTGTGAAGTACAAATTTAACAAGAATTGGCCCAGTTGTGAATGTAAACCTGCAAAAACCAAGCAGAAGAATATGATCGCGAATCGATGTAGTTTCAAAGTCGGGTTCACTGATTGGGTCATATCATCACCGTGAGGCACCGGCTATGCAATGATACCAACGCAGGGCAAAAATATCCCATAAAAATCCGACTATTTCCCCGTGATTGGGGAACTAGTCGGTTTTTAATGGGAACTTTTTTCCCTCCTGTGAATTTTTGGGGAACTAGTCTCAAATATATATGACACGTGATATAGAATCACCATCAAATGACATAATATTTTTATGTGTTGTATATAATGGCTTGTGACCTCCTACAATATGCCAATTATTCTAAATAGTTCATTAGAAAAATCATGACCAAATGTTGACTTTTTCACACTTTCCCCAGTGCCACCCTATGGCAGGTGGGTGGCTTTGGGGCTTAGCCCCCAGTTTCATGGAAAACAGCTATTTTGGCACAATTTCAGCCACTCATCCCCCAGGGTTGGTTTGTTTCTGGGCACGCCTCTGGCTATTACAGACCAATGGGATCATCTCAGTGTGCCCATATGACTGAATTGTAGTGGGTGTCACTAAGGACAATATAATCCATTTCCAAGATATAAGCTTCTGCATGTAATGCGTAAGTGCACGGGATATTTCACATATCAGGTGTCCCTAAAAAATCTAAAGTACTGATTTTTGCTTCTAATGTAAAGCTTTCCTTAAAAAAAAAAAATCTCCCCATCTGAAAGATCAAGCTGAAAAATGTTTCTTGGTACATAAATTGTGAGATTTCTAATATTTTGCTATAGGAGCAAATACTAAATTCAGCGCTATGTTTTACATTGAAATAACCAATCACTTGCCTTTTTTTCTCTTTTAATACATTCTGTATTGAAATACAAAGCAATAATCTATTGGGTGTCTAATCTTAAGGACTTACTATTTTGACATAATATTTGGGGTCCTGGGAAATCTCTCGTTGCAACCTTTAAAAGGGATAATCATTGATTTGCCTAATCAAAACAGAGAAAAAATCATGTGAAATTCATATTTTGCTATTTTGGATTCAAAATGGTGTTCTAAAAATAAACTACAAGTGGTTGGCATGTATTAAAGACAATAAAGTACATTTATCTGATTCTCGAATTTCATACGGGCGGTAAAAATTCCAACTTGATATAAAAAACAAGCCTTTTCCCTGATCAACGTCCCATATTTTTTAGTGTGATATGTTGCACATGACCGTTAACAATATGACTCAAACCAAACCTTATTGATCCTTTGTTTATTAAACCACAATCATCTGTTTAGGGTAGATTTTGAGATGCCATTGCTGCTATCTATTTACTGAAGACAGTATGAGAACTTCCTCAATACTTCATTTTCAACTATTAATGATTTTTCCTACATTTTTTAGATTAAAGTCGTTTTATTGAATGTGTCACACTTATCCCTGATTTATATGCTGACATACTGCTTTGCACATTTTTTTTAATGTATGCACTATTATCACTGATTAGCCCTTTAAACCTCACTGTTGACAAAAGACATACAAATCACATGGCCATTCTTTACAGCTACATAGACTTTTGCTAGATCAAAAAGCAGAATGGTACATTCCCCTCCCCGAACGCTTCCGTTCCATTTCTGTCACCACAAAGTGTCGCTCTTGTCCGTCATCATAACCTTGGAGGAATCTGACCCTTCCGCTTGATGGATGTGCTCCACTTGGTATTAGCTCCCACTTTGGAGCCTAAAAAGGACAACATAACCCAAAAATCATACATATAATATGGATTCCAAAACCACACGTTGGAAAAGCTCTCACTTTGGGAGCCCTATAAAGAACCAATAGAAACCAAAAATCTACTATGATATGATCCAAAACCACACGGGGAAGCTTTCACTTTGGGAGCCTATAAAAGAACAATATCAAAAAAATCATACATATGAATGGATTCCAAAACCACAACACTTTGGATAGCTCTCACTTTGGGAGCCTATAAAAGGAAACAAATTATAAACAAAAATCATACATAGCATATGATTCCAAAACCCCACAACTTTGGGGATTAGCTCTCCTTTTGGGAGCCATAAGGAACAATATAACACAAAAATCATACTATGAATAGAATTTCCAAAACCACACGTTGGGAATAGGCTCTCCCTCACTTTGAGCGCTAAAAAGGAACAATATAAAACAAAATCATACATATGAATATATTCCAACCACACATTGGGATACTCTCAACTTTGGTAGCCTTAAAAGGGAACAATATAAAAACAAAATCATACATATGAATAGATTCCAAACCCCACACTTGGGATAGCTCTCACTTTGGGAGCCTATAATAGGAACAATATAAAACAAAAATCAGTACATATGAATGATTCCAAAACCACACTTTGGAGAGCTCTCACTTTGGGAGCCTAAAAAGAACAATATAAACAACATCCACATATGAATATGATGCCAAAACCACACGTTGGGATAGCTCTCACTTTGGGAGCCTATAATAGGAACAATATAAAACAGGAATCATGCATTGCATACTGATAGATCCAAAACCAATCAGCTTTATATTAGTGTATAGGCCCTGTCTGTTATGTCATCAACCGTAATGCTGGACTTTGTTCAAAAGGGTCAAATCAGAAAGGCTGTTATTGCACCATATTACTGCCATACAAACAGATGATTCCAACAAGCACCATAAAGGGGCATTCGGATCCACACCTCTCCCCCTACTTCCCTCAAAAATTGGATTTCATATCTCTGAACCGTTAACATAATAATCTATGTGTCCAAATCTTACAATGCAATGCGGGCGTGTCTATAAGAACTGAGCACTTTTGTATTTCGCTGTCTGTAACTGACAGAATTATAGCCGTGCCTATGGGGAGGGACCTGGGAACGAGCATTTTGGCTCATAACACAAAACCGCAAAGTCGGATTAGCTAAAGATGTGAATAAGGTTTTCTCACGGATATCTAGTGACCATGAACAAAACCAAGTTGCTGGACCTCGAAATGCCCTTTAATTGAAAGACTGCCATTTTGGTACAGGACATCGTTTGAAACTTTGTTCTCATAGCCAATGATTAAAACCGGCATATGGAACGCAGATGCTTCTACTCTTCACGGTTTTTTGGTGTGCATAGATGCTTAATCACTTTTCATAAAAAGAAATTAAAGCACTACTAGACAATTTTTTTAAAGTGACCCAATTTTCTTTAAAAAATTGCATTGGTAATTGCTAGTAAACTATACTCTGTGAATGGTTAAGCTCTCTGTGTCCCCTAAAAGGAATTTGTAGATCTTGATAATACATTCAATGATGGCCGCGAAGGTCATTCCAATTAGTTAGTTATTCCAAAATTGTCGACAACCCCTCACCCTCGGTCAGCAACCAACTCAACCACCTCTATTCGAAAGATAGGAATAAATAATTAAAACAAGAATGATGGTTTTTTGTCAAAAAACAAAAAAAATAAAAATATTTTTTAAGGGGGGGGGGGGGGGGTCAAAAAATCACTTTTTTGAGCAAAAACTTAAGAGTCAAGATCTATTAATTTCTTAGCAAAACAAATTTGAAAAACCAGGATGCAATGCAAATTCGAATTTATAGTTAGATTTTTGTTTTATACAAATATAAAGGTCGAATTTAAGCCCCCAAATCCCTTTTTCCCCTACGTTTTAATCACATGTCACCACAACGAGTATTCCCTCAACCCTTTATAGCAATGTCTAAACCTATATCATAACAAAAAGGATACCATCAAATAAAAATTGTAATATTTTAACTATTAAAAAAATGAAAAAATAATATTTCGCTTATTTGCAGCCCAAAATGCATTTTGTTCTCCTAGAAATCATCCCTGCCACCAAAAGATTTCCACCACAGCGTCATGTTCTTAAATCTCATATTATCCTCAAATACGGTGGGTTGTGTTTTGTTTGTTACGGAGGGAGGGGTAATTGAAAACTAGAGCACTTTTCAAAGCTCGCCGCTCCGTCAATATGAATAGCAAAGGAAATATCACCATGCATGTACATGTCAACACGCGTCCATTAGCATTCCGTTGGTTCACGCAAGTACGTTAGCATCATTTTCATGAGCATTGTTCTATAGCTTAATGGGACATACAGAAATTTCCACGTTTCCACACGCTGTTTGACTTAGGAAGGATCGGGAACCCCGACTCTAATTACAAAATATCCCCGTCTTTGATGATGCTTTACACTTTTGAGCATTACCGTTAACAGGTATAGTTTTACTCTATACATTACAATGTAACTGTGCATAATGGTGCAAATATGCTCCGGCAAGGATTTGTTATAAATGATACAAGAACAAAAGTAGTGTCGCAGGATTCGACGACACTATCATGTTTTATCCGACAAGTGAAAATTTGCAGGAATAATTTTTAAAAGTTAAGGATAAGTCTGTAGAATTCTCATAAGTTAATTTTTCCAAGGTGAAGAAGACAGAAAAGGAAGAAAACTGCAGTGTTCAAAGATACAAACTCCATTCAATTACGTGTTGTTAGAAAATGTCCGTTTCGACAATATGACTAAATAACCGATTTTGTCTTTATTTAGGCTGCTTTGGTTGTATCACTTGCAGGGTATGTTTAGAATACCTACACTAGTTCCCGGCTGCAAAATCTGATTTTTTGAATGATTTTTTTGTTTATCTGATTTATCAAATCACTGATAGTGGGCTTTAACTGTCCCTTGGAGTGGGACTCATTGAAAAATCGTGGATCCGCCAGCATACCACCATGTAATAAAGCAAGGATGGGACTCCTGCCCCTACCAGTCGACGACCTCCTTCAGCCACCGCCTCTCGTCCGTCAAGCACTCTCATCTGAATTCTTATCAATTCATATCTGCAAATAAGGACTGCTTCAAATATTCTTATTGGCCAAAAACTTTTGCGATGGAATAAAACTACCTATAACAACTTAACAACTATAGCAGGACCCTAACAGCTTCAAGACTCAGTACTTAAACCACCTGAAACAGCAAAGACTATGCCAAATTCCTACATTCGCACTCCTTTCCTGCCTGTTTGGCTACACTTGTAGCATTAGCAGTAATTATCAACATAAACAGATAAAGCTCACAATTGGGGGCACTCTTCCACTGTGCTATTATTGCTTTAAGTCGAAGACAACGAATTATGTCCTTATAGACAGCAGTTGCCATGTATACGAATCTACTGAAAGACTTTTTTTTGAAAATTAAGACCAAAAATTTGCCAAATGCAAGTCCCCAGCGGGCATAGTCTTTTAGAGCGACGTCCGAACGACGTTCCGCGAAAACAGTCGACGGTTTTATACATTTACGGATCGAAAATGCACATTGAATCGACGTTTTTAAGAACACGTCAAGTCGATTTTTTTTACATAAATAATGTTAAATTTCTAAACACTCTCGCCGTCTTTTCGACGTTCCAGTGTCGCTGCCACTGGGATGGTGCCTGCAATGCAGAATGATGTATACCGGCCAGAAAAAAGATAACCGAATGCAAGATAAGATTCCGTCATTTCAGAAGAAAATCCGGACAAATGGGCTAAGAACCAATGGTGCTAAGCACCACAAGTGGGCTAGAGAAACAAAGATTTGGGGAGGACCCTGTGCTCTACTTACCAGTGCTGTCTGTTACAGTGCCTTTCCAATACATCCTGCAAATTCAGTGTAATGGTCTGCTGCTGCGCTACACGGGTCTGAAACAAACAAAACCAAACACTTTAGTATCACTACTGATGTGTGACAATTAAACCGATTACCCTGCTTTGGGTATGGAAGAAAGGAAAATTCTCTTGCATCATGGGAGAGCATGTCCCACTGGTTAGGATGTCAGCCCGAATGTTTTGGTTAGACGAACGAGATACCAAAGCTGAATACGGAAAAAATTCAGAGAAAAATATAACTTTTGAAAATTGAAAGTCTGCCGGAGACCCCTTGTTGACATTAGCCCCAGGATAGGGGTACATTATATGGGGGTCAAATATTTGAAACTGCTTCAATCGAATAATGAAACTATACCAATTATTCCTTAGGTTACCAGGAGTAAAAAAAGTCAAATTGGGTCATCATGTGTGTTGTGCTTCCCTCCAAGATTATTTGGGAATAGGCTAAAGTCATTTGTTTATTCAAGAAAGGTCAACAATTGTAATACCAAGATTCTTTGTAACAAATATTAAAAAAACATATTTAATGATACTGATTCAAATATGCCTTTTTATTTTGCATAGGGTGGGTTCCCTTTCATAGGAGAGGTATAAATGGTCCCAGTCCCCATAGAGTCCTACAAGGAATTTTGTACTCCTTTCATTATAACAACAAGGAGATGCCGGAAAGTGCAAAAGCATTGCATATTTGGTATTCATTCATTGCAACATTTAAAAAAATATTTTTACAAACACATCTGGGTATCGCAACGTTGACCTTTCTTGAATAAACAAATGCCCTTTAGCCTATTTTCCCAAATATCTTGGAAAGGGAAGACACCAACCGTGGGACCCAATTGAACTTTTTTACACTCCTTCATACCTAAGAAAATTTGAGCTATATTATATTAGATTTAGAGCAGTTCAAACAATTTTTACCCCCCATAGAATTTGTTACCCTCTCCTGGGCCTACATGCAACAACGGGTCCCCGGCAGAACTTTTTTCATATTTGCAAAGTTTATTTTTCTCTGAATTTTCCCTGTTCAGATATTGGTATCTCGTTCTCTAACCAAAACTTCTGGGCTGAATGCGCTAGAGTTCTATTTGGCACGTGAAAAGGTCTCTGGGATGAATTTCCTAGCAGGTTCCTCATTGTGAAATTTAAAAGGGAACACAATGAGATTTTCTGGGAGGTTTCGAATTACCCTAAATTTGCACTTCATTTGTTTTTAGTAGAATACTTGGAAAATTCCAAGAAGGTGTAAAATCCCCAAACTAGAAAAGAAACCGAGGGTGGGTATTCTGAAAGGGAGAACTACTTAGACCAAGGTTGAAACCAGGGTAAGTCCTACAAGAGGGGACCTTTTTTTCTTACAAACACACTCTAAATGGCTGTAACGGGTTGGAAAATTCCCTCTGGATGGGCTGGAAACAGCCCATCCATGATGAATTTTTTCTCACCTTTACATTTTAACTTACAGTATTTGTAAAGAAAAAGTTCCCATCCTTGTATTACTAACCCTGGTTTAAACCCAGGTCTAAAGTTATCTCCCGTTCCAGAATACCAGCCCGAAAGTTTTGAACTAGCCCTACGTTTCTGATTGATCTGTAGCAAGCCACACCAGCTTTCAAGTTATTTCACTTTTGACTGATTTTTAAAAATTCCCCACAGATGCTTTGGTTTTCCTGCCGTCATGTTTTTTGTTTGGTAAAACCAACTTTGAGATTGTTGGCAACTTTAATTTGTAAAGGAAAAGTGTTTTTTATAGATTATAATGGGATCACAGCGAAATAAGGTCATTAACGGTCAATCTGTGTACATCTGATGACAAGGTTGGGCCCACTGTTTCTTTTGAGAAGTTGGTGTCCTTGGCACTATATTGGCAGAAGAAATCCTGTTTTATAGATTTGGACAAAATTGAGTCAAAAGTGACATTGGTGTCAAGGGTCAAACAGCATACACCTCATCTGTCATTGCAATTTGTGAATGAGGATAAACTTGGGTGATCAGAGCACTTTATTTCCAGAAAGAGTGCTTTAAAAACTGAGACAAAATGGAATATATTGATTCATCCCAATTCTACTGAATCAACTCTAATTCAACTGAGTCAACTCCAATTCAACTGAGTCAATTCCAAGTCTGAGTCAACTAAATTCTAATGAGTCAAGTTCAATTCTTGAATCAACTCCAATTCATTCTACTGAGCCATCCCAATTCTACTGAGCCAACTCCAATTATGAGTTAATTGCAACCATATTGAGTCAACTAAAATCTATAAAGTCAACTTCAATCATACTGCTAACTCCAATTCTACTGAATCAACTCCAATCATGAGTCAACTCCATACTGAGTCAACTCCAATTCTACTGAGTCAACTCCAATTCTACTGAGTCAACTCCAATTCTACTGAGTCAACTCCAATTCTACTGAATCAACTCCGATTCTACTGAGTCAACTCCAATTCTACTGAGTCAACTCCGATTCCACTGAGTCAACTCCACTTCTGAGTCACTTTTATAGTCCGATTTTTTATTCATGTCAGTTCACGCATATTGTCAAGGGTATGGTTTTACTTGGAGGGGAAATGTTGATACTGAAATTCAAAAAGCCGAAGATATAGATGATGTGACATTTGTTTATGTTTATGGCGCCCCCTGTTGGTGTAAGAGAGAAACTGGCAGGCAAAAGCACCTATACTTTGCATGGGGAAATTCTGTTTTTTGCTGTTAACTTTTGTTTCGAATTAAATAATACTAACTTTCTTATCAAGCATAATAAGCTAATGCTACCAGCTGCATTTTGTGACCAATTTAGATCAGGAAAGATTCTGCAAGTAATTTATAACCAGATTTTATGTGGTCTGTCACAGAAACTACTGTAATATTTTGCCTGCCAGAAAACAACAGGGCGTCCTGAATGTCAACAAGTGATGTCATAGGTCACATCATCTATAGTGGAGTAGATACATTATTAAGCGTAAATGTTCTTTTATTGCAGATAAAAGCTCCAAAATTTGGTACAATTGATTTCAAATTAATTTAAATTTCATGATCCCTTTTGAGTTAAATCAGTATAAAAATGCAATGTTTGATAATCATCATAGTTGTCCTGTCTATGTGTAGAATTTGCTAAATTAAACTCAAATGACTTTGCCTACCGTGTTGTTCCTAATAAACGCCCCTGCTCTAATAAACGCCCCCTTACGATTTTTGGATAAAACAATTCAAGAAATAAGTTAAGCTTACCTAAATCACATGATTTAATGGCCGGGACTGTCGTAATCCGTATCATAATCGCTGTTGTCATCAATGCTTTCTATAAAGTACAAAGTGCTGTTCGTGGATTTCATGTGTATAACGACATCTGGACCCCAGTAATCTTTTATAACTGTGTAAGGTGATTTTTTACTTTCCATTTTTGACTGTAATAAATGCCCCCTCTTTTGAAAAATGCACCGCCCCGGGGCGTTTATTAGGAACAATACGGTATATGATATATCTGGTGGTTTTGCCACTACATCTGTGTAATTCAATCTAACCGACATCACTTTCGTTTGAAGAGGGTGTGGCGATCAATAAGTCACGTTCTCCTATTTGTATGCATATACATGCCATACAACACATATTTCTTATGTTCATCAATAGGTTACTGGTTCACATCAATGGACAGATTAAATCTTATGAATGGCAATCGATCTTCAGGTGAAGCCATGCAAGAATGTTGGCCTCAATCCACGCCACATAAAAGTGGTATTGATTTTCCTGGACAAATGCGCAACAGGAATAGAATCGTCGAAAACTTTTAATGAATTGACACGAATAAAAAATCACACTATAATCATAACTTAACTCAAATTCAGATTCAACTCCAATTCTTAGTCATCCCAACTAAGTCAACCCCAATTCTACTGAGTCTACTGAAATTCTAACAAATCAAACCAATTCTACTGTGCCAACTCCAATCATACTGTGTCAACCCAATTCTGAGTCAATTTCAATTCAGCATCAACCTCAAATAGTATGAGTCCACTCAAATCTCAATTCTACTGAGCCAACTCCAATCATACTAAGTCAACTGTAATTCTACTAAGTCAACTCCCATTCTACTGAGTCACTCCAAGTCTGAGTCAAGTCCAATTCTTGAGTCAACTCCAATTCTACTGAGCCATCCGTATTCTGAGTCAACTCCAATTGAGTTAATTGCAATCATACTAGGTCAACTAAAATTCTAAACTTTAATCATACAATCAAGTTTAATTCCACTGAATCAATTCCAAATTCTACTGAGTCAACTCCAATTCTGAGTCAACTCCACTTCTGAGTCACCTCTAATCCTAATGAGTTAACTCAAATCATACTGAGCCAACTCAAATTCTGATTCAATTCCACTTCTGGGTCACCCCAATTCTACCAAGTCAACTCCAATCATACTAAGTCAACTCCAATTCTACTGAATTCAAGTCAACTGAAATTCTGAGTCAACTGAAATTCTACTGAGTCAACTGAAATTCTAACAAATCAACCTAATTCTACTGCGGCAATTCACACCATACTGAGTCAAATCCAATTCTACTGCCTCTACTCCAATTCTACTGAGTCTACTCCAATTCTACTGAGTATACTCCAATTCTACTGAGTATACTCCAATTCTACTGAGTGTACTCCAATTCTACTGAGTGTACTCCAAATTAATTAAGTCAACTCCACTGAGTCACCTCTAATCATGAGTTAAATCATACTGAGTCAACTCAAATTCTGATTCATCTCCAATTCTGAGTCATCCCAATTCTACCAAGCCAACTCCAATCATACTATGTATGGGCCTCATGGAAGAACAGAGGATATCTTATAACATCCACTGAATGAGTAACCCAGGCAAAAGAAGAAATAAAACAAAGTCAATGCCAATTCTACTGTGTCAAACCTAGTCATACTGAATCTACTTAAATTGAGTCATTTCAATTCTGAGTCAACTCCAATTCTACTGAGTCAACTCCAAATCTACCGAGTCAACTCTAATTATACAGAGTCAACTCAAGTCATGCTCAATCAACATATATTGAGTCATTTCAATTCTGAGTTAACTTTAATTCTGCTGAGTCAACTTTAATTCTACTGAGTCAACTCCAATTATACTGAGTCAAATCCAAATCTACTGAGTCAACTTTAATTCTACTGAGTCATTTCAAATCTGAGTCGAGCCAATTCTACAGCCAACTCAAAATCCACTGAGTCAACATACTGAGTCTACTTCAATAATACTGAGTCAACTCTAATTCTGAGTCTACTCCAATAATACCGTGTCAACTCTAATTCTACTGAGTCTACTGCAGTTCACTCAGAATTGGAGTAGACTCAGTAGAATTGCAGTAGACTCAGAATTGCAGTAGACGCATGATTGGGGTAGCCTCAGTAGAATTGGGTTGACTTGATTCACTTGATTCAGAATTTCAGTTAATTAACTCAGACAAATTGGAGTTGACTCAGTAGAATTGGAGTAGACTCGGTATATTTGGAGTAGACTCGATATATTTGGAATAGACTCATTAGATTTGGATTAAGACTCAGAATTGGAGTAGACTCAGAATTGGAGTAGACTCAGAATTGAAGTAGACTCAGAATTGGAGTAGACTCATAATTTAAATGACTCAATTTAAGTAGATTCAGTATGATTGGAGTAGACTCAGTAGAATTGGAGTAGACTCGGTAGATTTGGAGTTGACACAGAGTTGGAATTGACTCAGTATGATTGGAGTAGATTCAGAATTGGAGTAGACTCAGTATTGAAATGACTCAATCTAAGTTGACTCAGTATGACTAACAGTAGACTCAGAATTGGAGTGGACTCGGTAGATTTGGAGTTGACACAGTAGAGTTGGAATTGACTCGGTATGATTGGAGTAGATTCAGAATTGGAGTAGACTCAGTATTGAAATGACTCAATCTAAGTTGACTCAGTATGACTAACAGTAGACTCAGAATTGGAGTGGACTCAGAATTACAGTAGACTCAAGAATTGGAGTTGATTCAGTAGAATTGGAGTACACTGAGAAGAATTGGAGTAGACGACTGCAATTCTACTGAGTCTACTGCAATTCTACTGAGTCTACTGCAATTCTACTGAGTCTACTGCAATTCTACTGAGTCTACTGCAATTCTACTGAGTCTACTGCAATTCTACTGAGTCTACTCCAATTCTGAGTCTACTCCAATTGTACTGAGTCTACTGCAATTCTACTGAGTCAACTCCAATTCTGCTGAGTCAACTCCAATTCTACTAAATCTGCAATTTTGAGTCTACTGCAATTTTATTGAGTCTACTGCAATTCTATAGAGTCTAGTAATAATAATAATGAGATTTATATAGTGCCTTTTACACAAGTAGACAAAGCGCTGTTGCCTATTATTATTATGCTGCCATCAGGAAATCGTCACAATCATTTTGCTTCACCTCGGTCGACAACCGGCCAAGCGCACAATCCTATCAGCACTTAGATTGTAACATTCCCCCTAACAGCTACCCGAATATCGCTTGGTCGACGAGGTAAGTGAGGTAAAGTGCCTTGCCCAAATGCACAACACATTGGCCACAGCGTGGCTCGAACCCAAAACCTTCAGATCATGAATCGGCGTCTTATCCACTGGACCACGTGCCCTCAACACTTACTCCAATTCTACTGAGTCTACTCTAATTCTACTGAGTCTACTCTAATTCTACTGAGTCTACTCCAATTCTGCTGAGTCTATTCCAATTCTGCTGAGTCAACTGCAATTCTACTGAGTCTACTGCAATTCTGAGTCTACTCCAATTCTGAGTCCACTTCAATTTTGATGAGTCTACTAGTAAGTCTACTCCCATTTTACTGAGTCTACTCTAATTCTACTGAGTCTACTCCAATTTTGCTGAGTCTACTCCAATTCTGCTGAGTCATTTTCCAATTCTGAGTCTACTGCAATTCTAATGAATCTACTGCAATTCTACTGAGTCTACTCCATTCTACTGAGCCTACTCCAATTCTACTGAGCCTACTCCAATTCTGCTAAGTGTACTCCAATTCTACTGAATCAACTCCAATTGTGATGAGTCAACTCCAATTCTGAGTCTGTAATTCTACTGAGTCCAGGGAAAGACTTCCATATGTACCCCCTCGTATATATTTACATGATACAAAATTTATTTTAATTTTGGCCTTGTTTGATCAAAAACAGAATAAACAGCTAAAATAATAACATTTTCTGTTGCATGTAAATATATGAGAGGGGGTACATATGGAAGTCTTGCCGAGTCGACTCCCAATTCTGAGTCTACTCCAATTCTACCGAGTCTACTGCAATTCTGAGACTACTCCAATTTTGCTGAGTCTACTCCAAATCTATTGAGCCATCTCTAATTATACCGAGTCAAATCTAGACATACTGAGTCAACTTAAATTCAGTCATTTCAATACTGAGTCAACTCCAATTCTTCTGAGTCAACTCCAAATCTACCGAGCCAACTCTAATTATACCGAGTCAACTCTAGTCCTGCTCAACATATATACTTCCATTCTACGGAGTCAACTTTAATTCTACTGAGTCAACTTATATTGAGTAATTTCAATTCTACTGAGTCGACCCAATTCTACAGCCAACTCAAAACCCACTCAGTCAACATACTGAGTCTACTTCAATAACACTGAGTCAACTCTAATTCTACTGAGTCTACTCCAATTCTACTGAGTCCAATTCTACTGAGTAAACTGCAATCTACTCAGTCTACTGCAATTGAGTCTACTGCAATTCTACCGAGTCTACTGCAATTCTACTGATTATACTGCAATTCTACTGAGTCTATTGCAATTCTATTGAATCTACTGTAATTCTACTGATTCTACTCTAATTCTACTGAGCCAACTCAAAATTGAGTTAAGCGCAATCATACTGAGTCAACTAAAATTCTACTGAATTAACTACAAAAATTATCAAGTCAACTTTAATCATACAATCAACTTTAATTCCACTGAATCAATTCCAATTCTACTGAGTCAACTCCAATTCTGAGTCACCTCTAATGCTAATGAGTTAACTCAAATTCTGATTCAATTCCACTTCTGAGGCATCCCGATGCTACCAAGTCAACTCCAATAATACTAAGTCAACTCCAACTCTGAGTCCAAGTCAACTGAAATTCTACTGAGTCAACTGAAATTCTAACATATCAACCTAATTCTACTGAGATAACTCACACCATACTGAGTAACTCCAATTCTACTGAGTCAACTCCAATTCTGAGTCTGCTCCAATACTACTGAGTCTACTCCAAATCTACTAAGTCAACTCCACTGAGTCACTCGAATCAGAGGTGAAATCCTTACTGAATTCTTGATCATCTCCAATTCTGGAGTAGTCCAATTCTTTTTTGTTAAACCAAGCCAACTCCAATCATACCAAGTCAACTCAAATTGTACCCCCAATTCGTCTGAGTCAACTCCAATTCGTCTGAGTCAGTGCAATTCTAAACAAGTCAATCCAATCATACTGACTCAACTCCAATTCTACGAGTCTACTGGAATTCTGGTCTACTGCTATTCTGAGTCTACTGCAATTCTATGGAGCCCTACTCCAATTCCACTGAGTCAACTCCCAAATTTAATTTCGTCAACTCCAATTCTAATGAGTGCACTCCAATTCTGAGTCTACTCCAATTATACCGAGTCTACTGCAATTCTGAGTCTACTGCAATTCTGAGTCAACTCCATTAGGCCGGGGTCAAAGGATTTATGAGTCAACTGAAATTCTAACATATCAACGTAATTCGGAGATAACTTCACACCATATGAGTAACTCCAATTCTACTGAGTATACTTTTCCAAATCTAAGTCAACGCCAATGAGTAACTCTAATGGAGTTAAATCACAGGAGTCAACAGAAATTATGATGACCTCAAATTCTGAGTTCAGTCCAAATTCTAATCAGCCAACTCCAAATCAATCTCAAGTCAATCCAATTCGATTTCTACTGAGTCAACTCCAATTCGTCTGAGTCAAATTTCAATTAGTCTGAGTCAAATCCATGTAAGTTAATTCTAACAAGCAATCCAATTATAATGAGGGCTACTCCAAATCTATGAGGTACTCAATTGACTGAGTAGACTGCAATATGGAGTCTACTGCAATTTACTGAATGAACTCCAGGTTCTGGTCAACTTCCAATCAACTGACTCAACTCCAATTCTGTCTACTGGAATTCTACTGTGTCTACTGCTATTCGTCTACTGCAAATTCTAATGAGCTAACCAATTCGGCTACACCAATTCTATTAGTCTACGCCACTTCACTGAGTCACTCCATATTGTATTTTGGTCAACTCCAATGCTACTGAGTCTGCTCCGATTCTACTGAGTCTACTCAAATTCTACGGAGGTTACTCCAATATACTAAGTCAGGGGTTCTTCAATTATATTAAGCTGAGGGCCAGAGAATCTGACATATTTGAAAGTTTCCTAAATGAGGGCCTATATACACCAGAATTTCGTAGTTTTCCCTTATATTTTAGAAGCAAGGTCAAGGGCCAAAAGTAAATGGTTGGCGGGCCGGGACGGATTGTGGCCCGCGGGCCGCCTATTGAGAACCCCCCTGTACTATCAACTCCACTGAGTCACCTCTAATCATGAGTTGAATCAGAATTTGAGTTGGATTCTCCAATTCCCTGAGTAATCCAATTCTTACCAAGGCCAACGCCAATCATCACTAAGTCAATCCAATTCCAATGCGTCACCCTGTCATACATGAATCTACTTAAAGTGAGTCCATTTCAATTATGGTCAACTACAATTCTACTGAGTCAACTCCAAATCTACCCAGTCAACTCATACCGAGCAATCTAGTACCATGCCCTCAATAAATATATTGGTCATTTCATTCTACTGAGTCGACCCCCAATTCTTACAGTCAACTCAAAAAATCCACTGAGTCAACCATACAGAGTCTACTCTAAGTCTACTGAGTCAACTCCAAATCTACTGAGTCAACTTTAATTCTACTGAGTCAACTTATGAGTCATTTCAATTCTTGAAGTCGGCCCCAATCTATACAGCCAACTCAAAATCCACTGAGTCAACATATGAGTCTACTTCAAACTGAGTAATCTCTAATCTGAGTCTACTCTAATTCTACTGAGTCTACTTCAATAATACTGAGTCAACTCTAATTTAACTGATTTGTTGCTACTGCATTTTTAACTCAGTAGAATGCAGAGTAGACTCAGTAGAATTGCCAGTAGACTCAGTAGAATTGGGTTGACTTGATTCATTTGATCAGAAATTTCAGTTAAATCGACGAATTGAGTTGATCAGTTAGAATTGGAGTTCACTAAGAATTGGATGGACTCAGTATACTTGGAAGACTCATTAGATGGGGAATAGACTCAGTGAATGGAGTAGATCAACTAAAATGGAGTAGAACTCAATGTTAAAATGACTCAATTTAAAGTTGATCAGATGACTAGTTGAATCAATTTGACTTGGAGTGACTCAGTAGAATTGGAGTTGACTCAGAATTGGAGTAGATTCAGTATAACTTGGAATAGACTCATTAGATTTGGAATTGACTCACTCAGAATTGGAGTAGATTCAGAATTGGAGTAGACTCAGAATTATAGTTGAATCAGAATGGGAGTACTTAGCAGAATTGTGGAGTAGAATACTACTGAGTCAACTCTAATTCTGAGTCTACTGCAGTTCACTCAAGAATTGGAGTAGACATAGTAGGAATTGGCCATCAGACTCAGAATTGTAGTGACTCATAATTGGGAGTTAGCCTCAGCTAGAATTGGGTTGACTTGTTAGAAAATTTAACTTGATTCAGAATTTCAGTTAATCAGAAAGAATGGAGTTGCCTCAGTAGAAGTGGAGATGTAGACTCATTGATTTGTCAGAATTGGAGTAGACTTCAAATCAAATGACTCATTAAGTAGATTCAGATATGATTAGCAGAAGTAGACTCAGAATTGGAGTGAACTCAGAAGATGGAGTTAGGACGCAGTAGAATGGAGTTATTTCAGAATAGACTGGCGTACATTAGCAGAGATTGGGGTTGGGTTATTTCAGTAGAATGGAGTACACTTAGCAGAATTGGAGTTGACGTCGAATTGGAGTAGACTCAGTAGAAATGGAGTAGACTCAGTAGAAATGGAGTAGACTCACATTCTTTAATGAGTCAACTCCAAATATACTGGTTATACTCAATATCTGAGTCAAATGCAATTCTTACTGAGTCTACTGCAATTCAGAGTCGACTGAATTCTACTAATCAACCCAATTCTAAGGTCCAAATCCATTCTACTCCAAGTTTGCTTAGTCAACCCACTTACTACAGGTCTACTGCAATTCTAAGGAGTCTACTGCAAGTTTGAGTCAACTCCAATTCTACTGAATCTACTGCATCTACTTAAATCTACTCTACTTCTAATTAAGAAATTGGAGTTGTTTCAGTTAGATTTGCAGTACACTTAGCAGAATTGGAGTAGACGAGAATTGGAGTATACTCAGTTGAGATGAACAATTCTGAGTAGTAAGCTCCAAATATACTGGTTCTACTCCAATCATACTGACTCAAATGCAATTCTACTGAGTCTACTGCAATTCTAATGAATCTACGGCAATCTGAGTCTACTGCAATTCTGAAGTCTTATACAATGTTATTGAGTCTATTCAAATACTACTGAGTTTACTACAATTCTGCTGACTCTACTGCGTTGTTACCGAATCTATGCAATTCTGGAGTCACGCTAATTCGACATAATCAAATACAATTCTACTGAGTACTCCCATTCTACTCCAATTCTGCTAAGTGTAATCCAATTTACTGATTTATACTGCAATTCTACTGAGTCTAAGCAAATTTCGACTGCAGTAGATTCAAATCCCAAATCAACCGAGTCTACTCCAATTCTAACGGAGTCTACTGATTCTACTGAGTCTATACATATTTCTGATAAGGTACTCCATATCTATGAGTCAACTCCAATTCTAATGCATCTACTGTAATATACTGGTTACTCCAATTATAGGAGTCTACTCCAATTCTGAGTATATTCAAATCTGCTGAGTCACTCTAAGTTCTTACTGAGTCTACTCCAATTTTGCTGAGTCTACTTCAATTATACTGAAGTCCAACTCCAAATATACTGGGTCTACTCCACTAACTCTAGTCAGTCTGAAATTCTGCTGAATCTACTGCAATTCAAATGAGTACTCCAATCCTAAGTCACTCACAATTCGTAAGCGTACTCCCAATTTAAGATCTACTCCAATTTTACTGAATCTACTGCAATTCGAGTCTACTCCAATTATACTAAGTCATCTTCCATTCTACTGAGTCTCTTCCAATTCTACTGAGTCTACTCCCAAATTCTACGGAGTCTACTCCATTCTTGCGGATCCCTCCAATTATATTTTGAGTCTACTCCAATTATAACGGAGTCTCCTGCAATGTAAGGATTTACTCCAATTTTGAGTATACTCCAATTGTCTACTGAATCTACTCCAATTCTGCAGTCTCTTCCAATTCTACTGAGTCTACTCCAATTTTACTGAGTATACTCCAATTCTCCTGAGTCTACTCCAATTCTGTCTACTCCAATTATGCTGAGTCTCCTCCAATTCTATTGAGTCTATTCCCAATTTATACGGAGTCTACTGCAATTCTAATGGTTTACTCCAATTTTGAGTTACTCAATTCTACTGAATTACTCCCATTCTGGTCTCTTCCAATTCAATGAGTCTACTCCAAATTCCACGAGTATACGCCAATTCAACAGCCTACTCCAATCCTGCTGAGTCAACTCCAATTTCGGAGTCACTGCATTTGCTACTGAGTTATCCAATTATGCTACGTGTACTCAAATTCTACAGTCTATTCCAATTTGCGTCAACTCCAATTCACCGATTATATGCAATATCTGAGTCTACTCCAATTCCGAGTCTACTTCAATTTACTGAGTCTACTCTAATCGGAGTCACTCAAAATTGAGTCTAACTTTGCGTCAAATAAATGTGATGATTCTACCAATTCTTTAGTCAAAACTCAAATATACTGGGTCTACTCCAAAACACACGGGGTCAACTCTAGTCGTTAATTGAGTCAATTCAGTCAAAAACTGAAATGAAACTTTTAAAGTTAAACTCCAATTCTACTGATGTTATTGTAATTCTGCTGATCTACGCATTCGGGTCTACTCCAATTCGGAAGTTTACTCCAATTTTGCTGAGTGTACTCAATTCTGAGTCAACTCCAATCTACTGAGTCAACTCCAAATATAATGGTTCTACTCCAGTCACATGAGTCAACTCCAAATCTACTGAGTCAACTCCAAATCTACTGGGGCCACTGCCAATCCTACTAAGTCTACTCCAATTCTACTCAAGCTACTCCAATTCGCCGAGTCAACTCCAATTTTACTGATCTACGGCAATTATGAGTCTACTCAAATTCTACTGAGTCTACTACAATTCTTTGTCTACTCTCATTCTGAGGTTACTCCAATTTTGAGTTACTAATTATGTGAGTCAACTCTCTAATTCTACCGAGGTCTACTGCACAGTTATACTGAGTCCAACTCCAAATGACTGGGTCTACTACAAATAACATACTGAGTTCAACTCTATGTCAGTCGAATTGAGTCAATTCTGCTTGTCACTCCAATGTTACTGGTCTACTGAAATTTGAGTCTACTCCAATTTTGCTGAGTCTACTGTTAATTCTGAGTATTACTCCATCTGAGTCTACTCATCTGCAGTCAACTCCAATTCTACCGAGTCTTACTGTAATTCTCATGAGTCTACTCCAATTTTAAGTACTCATTGTGTGTTACTACGTCAAGGCCAATTCTGAGTTACTGCATTCTAATGAGTCAACACCGAATATACTGGGTCTACTCCAATCACACGGAGTCAACTCTAGTCCGTCTAATTGAGGTCAATTCTTGCGGAGTCAACTCCCATTCTAGTGGTATTACCTGCAATTCTAATGAGCTCCTCCAATTTTGGAGTCTACCGAATCTGCGAGTCAAATGCAAGTTTCTG
>JAMKCH010041862.1:0-13830 GCA_023653785.1 Ophioderma brevispina
CTTGGGTATCGTATGAAACGATTTCCCCGCGAAACATTTTTAGAGTCGGCCACGTTAAATAAATTGAAAAAAACTTTCCTAAAAAAACGAATGTGGTTAAATGCTGTTTGAAACCCTTTATGCGAGCGTAAAGCCGCATAGTATTTGCCAATAGGAAAAAACGATAGAGACCACGCACCTTCACGCTATAAACCCTTTCCTATTCATCCTTGGCATATCCAGGGAGAAATATACAATTTACCGATGAAATCTTTGCCCCATATAGAGCCCTTAGTCGATCAGTATTTCCGAATTATGATTCTGCCATCGGCATTGATTTACTGGATATCTGGGTTATTGATACAGTATGTACAGATCCTCATCATTCGGTAAATCCATAACTCCCTCAGATTTCAGATTTTGGATTCATATCCATGCACATTCAGGTTTATTTCATTTTGAACAACGCAATCATGATCATAATACAAGGCATCCTCAAGTTGCGAGTGCATTTAGCTTGTAATACCAAAAGATACGGTTCATCTCCACCTTTGGGTATTCTCGTTTCCAACATTTAGCCCGGTTTAATTTTCCATCATACCAGTATCTACTCTATATTATCCAGGTAATGAGTTCAATGAGAGTAATCAAATATAAATGTACATTCCACTCTGTAGCAAACTGTTAACACACAATCAACTACGCACCTCTAACCACTGAAATGTAGTACTAAATGCTGATGCGGGGACTTGAAAATGCGATCAATATTAACCTAATCTTCATCATTATACAATCAAAGAATGGTTTTTGCCCAGTATTGCGTTTTAAAGGCTCTTAATTCACACCATTCCTACCAACCTTTGTATACATTATCCACTGGCTTTAATCGTAATTGATTTAAAAATACACCATGTGATGAGCACGAACTTCCAAACACTCCATTACGTGCAAATAATGGGCGAAAAAGCAATAGGGTAACGTCCCAGATTGTGTTTTAAGTCGGATATTACACTCGTAACTCTCCATTCGTGCTGAGAATGGCTTCGGGGCTAAACCTCCCCTCATCCAATTCTCAGCCACGAATGGAAAGTTACGAGTGTAATATCCTTTACTGAACTTGTCTATGGCTCAGACGCTGGCGGCCAAGACTCTTTCAATATAATGCAACTCATCGAAACGAACATGTACTCTGCAGCTCCTCGACTGTAGAGGTCAACGCAGAGTTTAGTGAGTGCGCTAGACTTTAGTTCGATGCTGGAGGGTTGGTTTCCTTAGATACTGGTTGTTTCTTCTTCAATTGTAGTGATATTGACGAGGGTTTCAGTAGACAGTTCCATTCGGTTTATTGTACATCAAGACCTGTGGTCGCGAGTTCACTTGGTTAACACCAGTGGGTCTATGTCTTGTTTTTGACTGAAGGCCAGCAGCCTCCACTACAGGGCCATTTGAACCTCGCTAAACCACTATTACCAGCTGAATCCGACCCCACCCCGGGGTTTCACCGATTAGCTTTCAGACATATTAAAAGGACGAACACAATGCAAGAGTCAAAAGTAGACGACCTGTGTCGTACGATGACTATCTTGTAATGATGACTTCCTCACATCACTTAGGGGGCCTACAGGTCACCCTGTAACGGCCTAATCGAGCTAACCATTGAAATTGCCAAAGGATGGATGGAACAAACGAGTGGCGGCAATCCCTGGCCGTACGCAGGATTATTTTGGGGGGGGGGGGGGGGGTGCCGGGACTTCAAGAAAGTTGGATCTTTTTTCAAAAAAGTGGACCTTTTTGGGAAAAGTGGCCCTAACCCCCTAAAAATTTTAATAATATAGCAACTTACACTTCACCATGAATCAAAATAGATTACGCCAATACAGACAACAAACCACAAACCGATGTAGGGGCTTTGGTATGGTCTGGTCATGGGTGTTCTCATGGCCCACCTCTCAGTCCCTCCTCCGTTATTCATACATAAAAAACCTAAATCCTCCAACCCCGGTTACAAAAACCCGTACTTGGAGTTGATAAGTCAACTCCAACGGTTTTTGGAATAAGAAAAATTACTGACTTACTGACTCCCGATTTTCGAAGATATAATTTTTTTTGGGTAGTAATTAAATAGTTCTTCTAGAACTAAAGATATCCACGTGAACTGGCTTACATTCCAAAGTTAGAGATGGATCCGTTTTTCATTTTCATACAGTAAACTTTAAGCACATTAATAACAGTTCCATAGGATACCGTGTAGGGCCCTATAAGAAAAAATCGCGGATCCGGAATTTTAACGGTCCCAGGAAATGAGATGATAAACCTACTCCAAATCTTCACGGGACATTCCATGCCAATAAACAGGGGCCGGAGAGAATCCAGTGACAAATCATTAGTGAAACATGATTTTCAGTCTGTCCCATGAATAGATTCACACCAGTCCCTGGAATTTTCTATTACTCAAAAAGCTCTGAAAATCACTAGCACCACAAATGATGTCATCGCCAACCCAATATTGAATGCTTTCTGTCCCTCTGTAGACTATTCCACACAACCACATCACTTCTGATTTGGGCTTTTTCTTCCTAGTACGCCTTAACAAAGTTGTGATTTTCTATATGAAGGGCTTCGCTTAAGGGTTTGACGTGTTAGTGCTCTACTAGCTAAAATTTTCTAGAAGCACATCTAGGATATTATACGTGCTGATTAAGAATCCTAAATAAAAAATTGGGGTTCACGACTTTGGTTTTTGAGGCTATAGCCAAACAAAAAGGTAGCTGTCACTTCTTAACCAACCACGCAGTCTACGGGAAAAGTCAAAATTTGAACGTTAGATCGGCTAACAAATAAAATTTCCCCCGATAAAATTTTGTAATTTCTAAATATGTTGAGGTCCCGATGTCGTTCTTTTCAAATTTTTGAAATAAAAAAATGAGGGTCACCGACTTACTTTTCCATTACACAAACATCACACCGGCCGAAAACTCAACCACTGAAATTTGACACTTTGTTCAAATTGGGCGTCTTGTTGGGCGGCAAGAAAACCCGCCGCCACATTCGGCATGCAGCAAAGCAGGAACGTAGGCGTAGAGATGCGCGCTTTTAATAAACGCAACAAAACGCATAGTTATTCGCGGTATCTGCGCATATCCCTTCGCAGCTCAAACTAAAATTCTTCCTTTGTCCATGACTGGGCTCTAAACAGAATGCTGAGGCAAGCCGCTTGCGCGTAACAATCACACGTCAAACCCCTTAAACTTAGTTTTTTTCACACAGTGATTAGTATACGGACACGCATTAGGTAATATTCAAGAAACCATTTGTTTGAGAAAATGAGTGCGCCCTCATCGGGAATCTCTGAGTCCGGGGCCTTTAAATCGGAATTTTCGTTGATATTTTGCTTTAACGTATACAATCAATAGAGACGTCTAAAGGACTTTCCTTGACCGCCACTACCCACTTGCCTGTGGGCGAGACAGGGGTGACGGCCGGGATATCTTGCATATCTTGGGACATAATCCATCCAGCAGGCCATTCCACACAAAAGCTCAAAACAATAAAGCACACACACACACATAAGGACTAATCTAATATACCACTTTCGGCTTTTTGTAAGAAACTAAAAAAACAAGAAAACATTAACGGTATTTCCCTCTCACACGCAAACATCCATGTCTTTAAAATAAGTGTTGATGGTAACAGTAAGGTTCCGCTGCGCTGCCAGGGCCACCGTGTATGCGTAATTTCAGGAAGTGCACTCCCCTTTATGAGTGCCGATGAAAGTTTGCATTTTCCCTCCCTGCTGATTGGTCGGAAGTGTCATATGACTGGGGACTGTTCTTCAGCGAGGGGGAAGTTTGGTGGCGATCGGGGAACGGACTCTAGACATGGACGACTTCACAACGTTTTACTAGGATATATTGGACTTTACTGACGAGATGGGTGAATACATCGAAATGAAGACAACTTCAATGGTATTATGATAGCGAGTAAATGATATTGTGTAACAGCTGTTGTGGAGGAAAAGAGCTTTTTCAGCAAACTATCCAGAGACTGTGCTTTTCATGTTTTTATTATTTCGATGGATGACGGTTTTAGATTACGAGTCGACATCCAATTCATTGTGAACGTGTTTTACGAAATCACAATTTTCGCCATGACGTGGAGTACAATTCATCCCATGGGACATTTCAACATCCATCGAGTGATTCTGTAACTATGTCAATGTACTCACTTCGACGACGACGAGGATGACAGGACAACGACGACGAAACACTATTGAAGCTCAGGACTTTTCTCGGACTGATTCGCTAGGGCACTAAAATTTCGTCGCGGTAGCTGGCCAGCTCGGGGTCGGGAGCGACAGGGGCTCTATTAAAAGTTTATATCTTCGCAGCTTTTGACCATTGGTGTGATTTTTTGTGAGTTTTGATGGATATTGTACATGTGTTGATTGGTGAGTTGCTTGCTGGGGGGGAGAGAATTTGCATGATTGGAAAGATCTACTTTATGTAGGTTGGCTTGGAATTTATGAGGGGTTCATTGTCGTTCCAAATTGGAATGGGAATCAAATTGCAAGTTTTTTTGGTTATTGAGTACAAGATGGGGTAGTTTATTAGAAATCGAGTAATTGAGGTTAAATTAACGAAAGAGGGGGGTCAGGGTTCACAAGGGGGTTTGGAGTTTTTATTGTACGTTTTGAATGCAGCAGTGCCGTATGAGATTTGGTCGTAACACATCGCCATACTGTTCGATGTGCATGTACATGTAGCAGATGAAAGCAAGTACAATGTGAACTCAAGTTTTTGGTGTAGAAGTTTATTGATTTTAAAAATGTGTTGGCTTTGTTCTCAAAATGCAGGGGGCAACATTTCATCATTCAGGTTCTTGGAATTTGAAATTAGTCAATTTTCAGTTCCAAATCATTCCCTAATTGTTGAGGTAGTATGAGATTCATCTGTTGTGATGCAATTGGATTGTATCTGTGCAAGAGTTTTTAAGTATAGGTGAGCCAAGTGTAACAAAATTCACAGGTTTGTCATACAGCGAATTTCTGTCAAGTGAGCTACCAATGCTGAGTATTTTAGTTGTGTTATTGTATGAATTTGAGATCTTGCTGTTAAGAAACGCTTGTGCAAATCACACTTCTTTTTGAACCTGAGGCTTTAGCAGGTTGTTCAAATTTTTATTATTCTCACATTAAATTTTAAGTTGTGGTAATTGGGGTTAGTGTTGGGATACATACAGTGTACTTCTGTTGTGATCTGACAGTTTTTTCCACAGGCTCCATGTAAATGCATATTTTTCATGTTGAAGGTATTTCATAGTTAACATTGCATCCACAAGACGAGATATGAAAAGATGCTGTCACACATGCAAGGTACTGCAATCTTTGTAAGGTTGCAGTGTGTGTGTAAGTTGTGTGGGGAGTGGTGTGAGGGTCAAAGCGTAAATGTCATTTTGTCATTAACTTTTGAAATACGAGTGGTTATAGTATTTCAGAGTTTTTTAACTACAATTTTGGCATATTCATTTGGTTATTGGAACGTCATAGAAGTTCTAATTTCCTACTACTCTGATAAATATGGTGTGGTGAAAGATTGTATGAAAGTGGAGGGGTTTCCAAATCAAATGTGTATTTTTTTGTCGTAGAATTATTTTGTCGGTTGCTAGAATTCCTGGATGTACACTGGGAGTGTATTCATAACTGTAGGTCATGTTGTTTACAAAATGCACCTTTTGATGGGGGGGGGGGGAGGGCAATCATTGCAAGTGTTTAAGTTTTTTATGTTTCATTCCAACAGATTTATGAAGAAATATTTTGCTTATCCTGGCTTTTTACAAACATACACCAAAATTATAAGGGATATTTATTTGAAAAATTAATTAATTTTTGATCAGGACTTTGGTGTGATTAATTTTATCACACTGGTGTGAAGTTCCTTGCTATGGTAAGAGTTCAATACCTGGGTATTTACCTGGAATGTTTGTTTACATTGAAAATATGGAGCTGCCATTTTGCTGTATAAGTGACAGTTTACTGTTTATTGAACATGTTAATGTCATTTTATGTAATTGTGCCATGTACATGTATAACCATTCAGACAGAACATGGAGGGCCATTTGAATCATAAATTTTGTGTTCAAATGTTGTTTATGTAGTCTGTGTTTCTCTCGTGTTAGAGTGGCTTTGAAGCTAGTTGCAGTTATTTATTGATTAATGGGGAGTAGATATTTGAGTTGTGCGTGCTAAAGGTTTGATGAGTTGATTAATGGGTGCGAGTTGTGGTTATTGTGTGAGTAATGCACGTATTATGCGAGTTCGGTTTGACGATTTTTGGTGGATGAGTTGTGAAATGTGTGTATATGAGGTTGTAAGGGGCTGAGTGACCTGTGTGTCGAGATTGGGCTCATTAAGGGTGTTGAAGTCACCAACGTTTTTGTGGTGTTTTTGTATGTAGTTTATATTAACTCGAGGTAGAGATGTAGGCGAGTACGGTCAAGAGGAGGATAGGTGTCGGACGCAAATGCGCTAAAATTATGAGGTGATTGTGTGTTGTGAGTTTGCAATACCAGCTGTATGCTGTGGTATACTATTCCCAGCGGCCGGTGTTAGTGGCAAAAATCAGTTGTTTTAATTAGAGTTCAGGTTCTGGTCCAGTAGGGAACCATTATGCATATGAGCCGTGCAAATAGTGGGAGGGGCAGTTCACTGCGCTTGGTGTCTTAGGAATGCTGCAGAGGTTTTAGGAGAGGTAATGGGACACTTTCAGTTGAGGTACTAGTTGTGAGTTATAGTTGGATGGAGGAGATATGGAAGAGCGATTGGTTAAGGGGTAGGACAGAATTATTGGTGAGAGTTGTTTTCGTGAGTCTGGTTTCGGGGAGCGGAGAGTTGTTGTGGTGTAGTTACTTGGTGAGTTATGATTTCCTGTGTAATGATTCCTTTAGGGGAGTGTATGGTTGTGTGTGAGTTAGTGCTGAGTTCATGAAGTGAGGCATGGGGCTGTGAGTTTGTGATTGTGAGTCTTATTGTTCTATGTGAGTTGTGGTCGTACTGTGATCATGTTTTTTTTGGTTCATGTAGGAACAAGACGGGTAAAAAGAAAATGTTGCTTCGACTCGACGACTGATGGACTGGTGACGACAAACTGGGAGAACTGTAGCTACTTGGGTTTTCATGTAGACATTAAGGATATTGTAAATTAGGATTTTTTGATGTAACCATTAAGAAGCGGCTATCAAATAAGAGGCTAACATTTGATTTGATATCTTAACAAAACTGTCATTTGGTGACAACTCAACAAGAGAAATGAGTGATTACCAGTATAAGTATGAATGGTGCCTTTCCCAGCCAGTTTTTGGATCTGAGTGTAATTATTTGTCAAGTAATGAGTGATTATTAGTCTCACGGATGATGGGCCCCCCCGAACCTTCATCCAATTTGGAGATGATTGTAATTGCTTTAATTCAATGATTTTAGAGTGGAATTTGTGGTACTTATAATGGTGATTGACATGGAGTCCTGACATAAAAAAAAAGAAAGATGATGTATCAAATAAATTAGATCAAAGTTAAATCTGTGCATGGTGTTATCTTTCCAGTTTAGCAAACGGTGGTTTCTCTGCTGCCAACTTAACGCCCGGTTTTTGGCTATTGGTCCAAAATTATAGTAACAAAATTGTGTGCCGCTTTTGCGCGCAGCAGTTTTTGCGTGTTTATAACAGCTCCTCCGCGCGCCGCGCTGTGCCACTCCCCTCTACATTGGTGGTCAGAAGTGGGATTGCATTTTTTTTGGATTTGAGTTGACCTGCATATAGTGAGCAGGTTGTGTAGTGTAGCTAAGGATACGTTTGGTAGTAATTAGTTAAATTTCGTAATTAGTTTGGATTCTTTGGAATCCCGTTTGTTCTCCGGCTTCTTTGCCGGGACGGGCAATTCTGGGGGAGGGCTGTGTAACGGGAATTTCCCTCTTCAACGCCAAATCATCCATGGTAATGTAAAATAAGTGTTGATGGTAACTTATAAGGTTCGCTGCCACCTTTGTATGCGTAATTCAGGAAGTGACTCCCCTTTGATGAGTGCCGATGAAATTTTGCATTTCCCAGCCGCTGATTGCGGCAGTGTCATATTGAGGGAAACTGTACTTGTGGCTTCAGCGTAGGGGTAGTTTTGGGGCGAAATCGGAGACGGACTCTAGACATGACGACTTCCACGTACTGGATATATTGGACTTTTATTGACGAGATGGGTGAAGCATCGAAATGAAACAACTTCAATTGATATTATGATAGCGATTAAATTATATTGTGTACCAGCTGTTGTGAGGAAACAGCTTTTCAGCAAACTTCCAGAGACTGTGCTTTTCAATGTTTTATGATGCGATGGAGACGGTTGTAGATAACGAGTCGACATCACATGCATTGTGAACTTGGTTTACGAATCAAATTTTTCGCCATGATTTGGAGTAGAATTCAGCCCATGGACATTTCACCATCCATCGAGTGATTCTGTACCTATTTCAAGGTTACTTCGACGAACGACGAGCATGATGACGAGGACAATGACGACGAACACTATGAGCTCAGGACTTTTCTCGGACTGATTCGCTAGTGCACTAAAATTTCGCGGTAGCTGGCCAGCGAGGGGTCGGAGTCGAACAGGGGATCTAATAAAGTTATATCTTCGCAATCTTCGCAGCTTGGGTTGCATGTGTGTGCATTTTGTGAGTTTTTTGATTATATTGTTCTGTTTTGTTTTGTGTTTGCTTGCTGGGAGGGGAGAGACATTTTGATGATTGAAAATGTACTTTATGGGGGTTGGCTTGGAATTTGGGAGGGGTTCATTGTAGTTCCAAATTGAATGTTATCAAATTTGCAAGTTTTTTGGTTATTGAGTATCATATTGGGGGGTTATTAGAAATCGAGTAATTGAGTTAGATTAACGAAGATGGGTCATGGTGTCAAAAGGGGGTTTGGAGTTTTGTAACGTTTGAAATGCAGCGAGTCCCGTATGAGATTTGTCGTAAACATCGCCATACTGTGCGATGTGCCATGTACATGTAGCATATAAAGCAAGTAAATTGAACTCAAGCAAGTTTTTTTGTGTAAATTTATTGATTTTTAAAATGTTTGGCTTTGTTCCAAAAAATGCATATGGGGCAACATTTCATCATTCAGGTGCTTGAATTTTGAAATTAGTCATTTTTCAGTTCCAAATATTCCCTAATTGTTAGGTAATTATGAGATTCATCTGTTTTGATGCCAAATTTGGTTTGTAATCGGTGCAATAGTTTTTAAGTATAGTGCTGCCAAGTGTAACAAATTCAAGGTTTGTCAGACAGAAGCGAATTTCTGTCAAGTGAGCTACCAATGTGAGTAATATTTAGTTGTGGTATTGTAGGAAGTTGAGATGCTTGCTGTTAATAGAAATGCTTGTGGCAAATCACCTTCTTTGAACCTGGGAGCTTTAAGAAGGTGTCAAAATTTATTATTCTCAATTAAAATTTTAGTTTGGTAATTGATCTAGTGTTGGGATACTACATTGTACTTCTGTTTGTGATACTGTAACAGTTTCCACAGGCTCCATGTAAATGCATATTTTCATGTTGAAAGGTATTTCATAGTAACATTGCATCCAAAGACTAGATATGAAGGATGCATTGTCACAATGCAAGGTACTGCCAGCTTTAGTGGCAGTGTGGTGTGTTAATGTGGTGGGGAGTGGTGGTGAGGTGTCAAAATGCGTAAATGGTCCATTGTTGTCATAACTTTTGAATAACTAGTGGTTAATAGTATATTCGAGTTTTTACTACAATTTTGGCATATATTCAATTTGGTTTTGGAAAGTCATAGAAGTTCTACTTCTAAGATGGTGGGTGTGTGAAAGAAGTGTATGAAAGTGGGAAGAGGTTTCAAATAATGTGTATTAAGTTTTGTCGTAGAATTATGTTTGGCGGTTGCTAGAATTCCTGTCTTTACACTGGGATGTATCAGAACGGTAGGTCCATGTTTATTTTAAAAATGCACCTTTTGAATGGGGGGGGGGGGGAGCAATCAACGTGCATTTTTAAAGTGTTTTAATGTTTTCAACATATTTAGACGAAATATTTGCTTAATCTTGGCTGTACAAAATACACCAATTTTAAGGGATATTTATTTAAAAATATTAATTTTGATACAGAATTTGGTGTGTGATAATTTTGTCACACGTGGTGTGAAGTTTTTTTTTAATTTTATGGTGTTTTTTTGTGTTTTATTGTGGTATATGGTAGGTGATTGAAAAATATGGTCTGCATTGCTGTAAAGTGATAGTTTTTACTGTTTTGGTTGAACATGGTAATGTCATTTTATGTCGATTGCATGTTACATGTATAACATTCGACCGAACGGAGGGCCATTTTGTCAATAAATTTGTGTCACTGTGTTTATGTACATTGTGTTTCCTCGTGTTGAGAGTGCTGTGAATGCGAGTTGCAGTTATTTATTGAGTTATGGGGAGTAGATATTTGAGTTGTGCGTGCTAAGGTTTGATGAGTTGATTAATGGGTGCAAGTTGTTGGTTATTGTGGAGTATGCAATGCACGTTATGAAAATGCGAGTTACGGTTTGACGAGTTGGTGGATGAGTTTTGAAATTGTGTGTATTATGAGTTGGTTAAGGGTGCAGTGACCTGTGGTGTCGAGATTTGGGCGCACTTAGGGTGTTGAAGTACCAACGATTTTTGTGGGTTTTTGTGGTTTTTTATTAAACTCGAGTAATAGATTTAGGCGAGTACAGGTCAGAGAGGAGATATTGGAGACGCAATGCGCGAATAATTTGATGAGGTGATTGTGTTGTTAGTTTGCGTACGGCTGTGCATGGTGGGTAGAAAACGATTCCCAGGACGGCCGCGTTGTTAGGTTCAAAAATCCGTGTTTTAATTCGGATTCAGTTCTGGCCGAGAAGGAGAAAAATGATGCATATGAGCCGTGTAAATAGTGGGAGGGGAAGGTCATGCGCTTGTGGCTAGATTCTGCAGAGTTTATTAGAGAGGTAGATGGGACATTTCATATTGAGTTACTAGTTTGTGAGTTATATTTTTGAGGAGGAGTTATGGAAGAGCAGATTGTGTTAGGGTCGAACAGAATTAATTGGTGGAGTTGTTTTCGTGAGTCGGGTTTTCGGTAGCGGAGAGTGTGTTTGTGGTGTATATTATGGTGAGTTTTGATTTCTTGTAATGAGTTCTTGTAGGGAGGTATGGGTTGAGTGTGAGTTAGTGCGGAGTTCTGTAGTGAGGCCTGGCATGTGAGTTTTGTGATTGGTGAGTCTTAATTGTTCTTATGTGAGTTGTGTCGTACTGTGATCTGTTTTTGGTTCCATGTAGAACAATACGGGTAAAGAAAAATGTTTTTGCTCTAACTTGACTACTGACTTTTGGGTGAGCTGGACTAACGAGGAGAACTGTACTACTTAGGTTTTCATGTAGACATTAAGGATATTGTAAAATTAGGATTTTTGATAGGTACAATTAATAAGAGCTCTCGAAAATAAGAGGCTAACATGTGATTTGATATTTAACAAAAATAGTCCATTTGGTACAACTCAACATGAGAATGAGTGATAGCAGTATAATGTATTATTGTGCCTTTCCCTCCAGTTTTGGAGCTGAGTGTAATTATTTGAAAGTATGAGTGATATTAGTCTCACGGGATATGGCGACCTTCGCAATTTGGATATGACTTAGTAATTTCTTTAATGCATTATTTTGTGAATTTGGTACGTTATAATGGTGATTGACCAGAGTCCTGACATAAAAAAAAAAAAAGAAAAAAGATGATGTTCCAAATAAAGTAGATAAAAGTTTAAATATGGCATTGTGGTTATCTTTCCAGGTTAGCAAATGGTGGTTTCTGTGCTGCCAACTTACCCAACCCACGGTTTTTTGGCTATTGGTCCAAAAGTAATAGTATCAAAATTGTGTGTCGCTTTTGCGCGCATCATTTTTGCTTTTATACCCAGCTCCTCCGCGCGCCGCGCTGTGCCACTCCCCTCTACAACCAGGTTTATTGCATATGAAAATTCATTCCGGATCCAATAAATACCTTAAAGTGGCCACGTGACCAGCCTGACCCTCGGGGGGAGTGAGCAAGGCTCAAGGAGAGTTCCCCAATTTCTGTACCAGCTTGGGGGTGATCAATGTGCGAGCGTCTTGCCGCGGTTGGGGTCCAAGGGCGAAGCCCCGGAGGGTGCACGGGGCGGAGCTCCCGGAAGCCATCCTGGTCTTGCCATCTTAGAAGGTAAAAAGTAGTGTTTCAGAGTACAGATGTCAAGGCTCAAGAGGTTTCCGATTTCCTGTACCAGCTTTGGGGTGGTTAATGTGCGAGCGTCTTGCCGCGAACGCCTACACGGGTGGTCCTTGGGCCCGCCTTAGGGGCCATGGTGGGGTCCAGGGGCGGGGCTCCTCGGGTACCCTCCTCCTGGGATTGGCCATCTTATAGGTAAAAAAGTAGGTTCCAGAGCAAAATTTTCACAATAAATTCATTTGACGCTACAGTAATCTTTCCGTTCCTTTTTCCTTCTCTTTCATCTCTTTCCTCTTCTCCTTTCTCCTTCCTTTTTCTTTCTTTTTTTCTCTTCTCCTTTCTCCTTTCCTTTTTTCTTTCTTTTTTTTTTTTTTCTTCCTCTCGGTCCCTCTTTCTCTTCTTCTTCCCTCTTCCCTCCCTCTTTTTTTTCTTCTTTTTTCCCCCTTTCTCTCTCTTCCCTTCTTTCTCTTCTTTTCTTTTTCTTCTTCCTCCCTTCTCCCCTTCCCCATCCCATTTTTGTGGCCGGGGGGGGGGGGAACTTTCCCCCGTCACGTCCACAAGTTACGGCACGAAGTGGCAGAGTAATACGCAAGACTTAAACAACACCACTTCCTTTAATGTAAATTCAATTAATTCCCACCGTAATCGATTCAGTGGGAACTGTACATGAACTTCACAGTCACACACTTTTCAAAGTTTTCCAAAGCATACACTTCTTTTTTTAATCTTTGTTTTAACCCAAACACTTTTCAAATAGTACCATACCCGGCATATTAGACACACTCGACATGAATGGACCTTCCTCAACAGGAAGTTTTGAACTTCAAATCAGGACATTTCCAGTGTGTTTTCTCAGCGATCATTTTATTTGTTTTCCTCGGGTCAAAAGAAAATACGCATGTTGGTGTGACACAGATTAGATACAACTCCCGACTAACATTAAATTCTAAATATATGTCCTGATAACGTATTGAATTTGAAGCTTTTGTCGATGGAATCTGCTGATTCATTTTATCGCCAGTGTCTTTTCTATTCGTAAAGTTCACTTAGATTGCCAAAAGGTGAGCTAATGTGTACTGAATACCCAAAACGCAAATGCATTGACCCGAAAAATGTTTTTATTAATCATGAAAACAATTTTCCCGACTGTTTCTTACATGAGTATATTTTTTGTGCTATAGGGGCAATATAGTGTATAATAAGGCCCCTTTGAACCTCATTATGAGTTTTTCTCGTCACATGTTTTAGCCCCATAATGGAGGGGAACTATTTCTTTTCATTATTTCCTACATCCATATTTTTTACAGTGAAATGACCTACAGGGGAATCGACACTAATACAAACAATATGGGGTCTATTTTTACTCATTTCCTTTCCGAGACTTCGAGACAGTTTCCGTGACTCAAAAATTCCAAGTATCGACTGAAAAAGGTTATGCTTGAACTGAATTTTTGTTTCAAAATAATGAATTATTTTTCAGATTTTCGCCCGCTAACGCGGCCCAAAATCATCACGCGGGCGGGGGACTAGAAACTATATCGAGTTTCAAGGGCCTAAAGAGAAAAATCTCTGCAAAC
>JAMKCH010041863.1:0-26064 GCA_023653785.1 Ophioderma brevispina
AAACATCAACAGATTATGGCTTGTGTGTGATTAGGCCAAAACATACTTTTGTTTCGCTTCTGCGCAATACAAAATGGTGTGTTGGTGACTACTTCAAATTCCCAAATTTCTAGACAAAAATTCCGGGACCCACTGTTAACCATTATTCATATGGATGTGCTGACATGAAAACAAACAACAAAAGCAAAAGCAAAAAACAAAGAAGACCACAGTAGCTGATCTTCAAGACCAAGGATCAATTATAGGCTACAGTAAACCCTTTGTGAATTTGTGTGTTAAGTGCCAGTACCTTGATAAAAACCATGGAAACAGACCTCATTATTATGATTTATCCACTAAAGTTGACCACTTTAAAATTCTTCCTATATTATATGGAAACTATTAGCATGGGTCTTACACAATCTGTCTTCCAAAATACCTAATTTATTGAGCAAAAATGCACACACATACGCTATGCAGTTAAATGTTCAAATGATGAACTGAGACAATTTCCCCACATTGCAACAATCTAACAATGGAAAAAAATATTTTGGGAATGATTGTCCCATTCTTTCTTCATTCTGAAGTTCTACTATGAAAAGATTTATAAACCAGTTTTAAATACATAAAAACACATTGTTCATTTAGTCTAGAACCAGTTAAACACAGTTAAAATCAGTTGGTTTAATATGGGAAAATGGATAGATAAGCTGAACAAACAGAGTTAACATTAATTATGTTAGGATTTTTTTTATTCCTGTCAGTTCATTAAAAGTTTTTGGGAGTGTCGGACGATTCCAATAGTCTGAGAGGCAGTATACTTTACCCATTACTAATAGAAATTCGATGTCACGATACGGATAAAAATAAGGCCATAATTAAAAAAATGTCCCTTTTCCACAAAAGAAAAATAATACAAAGCAAATGCACTGAATAAATTCCAAAACCCAAAACTTGACAAACTCTGAAGCATTCAACATAAGAAAAGATATGAATAAGGTATTAGTAATAACCCAATTGAAAGTTAGTTTACGTCACTAAGCAATACTAGAAAATCTGCACCCTAAAAGTATTTTAACAAAGGGGTCATTTTGACCCCCGTTTTGAGTCAACTATGCACCGACTAAAAATGCGGAGTAAAATGTTGAACAATTTTGGTCAAACGTGTGAATGACCCGGTTTGTGAGTCATAATTTTGAACAATTTTAGTTGACTGGCCGGTTTTTTAGTGTGTGTGCATCTGATACATTTTAAATTATTCATCTTATTCCAGAAATATAGTTGACAGTTTGGTCTTAATCATTTAAAAAGTAGCTTAGAGTTTTGATCCACTCATAACAAACTTACAATATTTACGTGGCCTAATCATTTCTGCACCCCCAGCCTCAATGTTAATGACACTTTATCCTTCTTTGATGGACGCCAAACAAAGGAATCGATAGAGTGTCTCGCACTTTACGACAATCTCTTCCAGAATTGATATAAAGCCTGTACAATCGATACAAAAATGTTAATGTAAAATGGGTTAAAGCATCATATTATGTTTGAACAAGTGAGCATTCAGCTGTGTACGACTATTTTTAGGTTTTATCGCAACACTACCCACCCTCCAATGAATTCTACCATCGACAATCATTTGTTTAAATGACAGGAAAAAAAAATCAGCTATAGCTGTATGGACACAAAAACCATTAATGGCAAAAAAAAAGGGGTGAAAATTTATTGTTACTTGTCAAACCAACCAACCTAATTTTGAAACCCCCACAAAACAGTTTTTACTTTACAAAAGAATACTAACCCTTATTGTGATTTTTTCTAAAAAAAAAAAATCTTCTTTTTTCTTAAGAAATTTTTACATATCAAAATTTAGCAAAAAAAGTATCTAAACCGTTAATTGAACTCATAATCCTTTTTAAACTTTAAGGAATTGGTTTTTGCACTGCAGTCCAATGCCACGTTCCTAAATGCCGGTTGGAGGTGTAAAATGTCCTCCTGTGATAATTTGAAAAGAGTGAAAGTGAAAAAACATTGATCTACTCAATCTACATCTCTGACATGCTGCCTGCCGTGTCTCTCTCAAAGCAAAAATACCACAGAATTTTTGTTTTGTGGCCCCACCAGCGCCCATAATTTGAAGAAGGTTAGTGGTTCAACAACCGGCATAAAAAGACAAGATGGTGAATTTTAACGTTTGTTGTATACATTTTTGCATGTTCTGTTTTTGTACACGTAATAAGCGTTTGCCATGCTTCAAACCTCTTGTGGGTGTTTTTTTACCGACACATCAAATATTCACATTGAATTTTAGACCGACTAAATATGATGGCTTTTCAGCCTATCAATAGATAGCTTTTCCCATCGAGGAGAAGATTTAGAGTCAAGGGCAGCCACTAAATTATAAACTAGTCTTTTGTGTCTTGTTCAATTCTTGTGAAAATCCACAGTTATGCAGTTTGAAATGGCTGTGCTTTCTAGCAAACAAATTTTGACATTTTGAGTTTCTTCAAATGGGTTTGGGGGTCTTTTGTATTTTTGCAAGATTTCCAAGGTTACAATTAGTATGCATTTTTTTGCATGCAGGCATCACTTGGTCCTTAGCTGATATATGTTAATGATTAGCCTTGATGCAATTGCAGTCTAAATGTTTGACTTAGTTTGTGTTAGTCAGCTGTTGCTGGTGGTATTTACACTAGTAAGGGTCACAGACGTTTAGGCAAGACACATACCATGTATGTTGGTGGGTAACACACTCAGTAACCTGGGTCAGTTGTGAATTTTTGACAATATGCTAGCTCGGTACTAGTAGCACTAATATAATGTAACATTTCTGTAGGCCTACATGAGTACTTTAAAAAAATGGTTTATATTCCTCAGAATGTAAAACTTGCGTTTTCCCAAAAAGACCAGTGCATGCACCCTGTCAATAGAATTTGACATAAGTGACTGTTCATGTATAGTATAATATCCTTATACCTCTGTAAAAAAGCCAAATATTCTTTCGATATCATTTAAAATGTCGGGAATTTCCCGGATCCACTAACCTTTCCTCTGCGTGGTGTGTAGTGTGTGTCCGTGTATGTGTCCATGTTTGTATGCATATCTGTGCCGTCTCTCTGGCTGTCATCATGTTGCGTAGGGGCTGTGCTACATGTGTGTAGGTGGGCCTACATGGTTGTGTGTTTGTAAACAAATGTCAAAATAGAATTAAAAATTGAACAACATCGTTTGCTCAGAGCAAGGACCAAAGAAAACCAATTTGTATGTGTGTTTTGTGTTTTGGTCTGTGTGTGTGTGATATGGGTGTATTGCATGTTTTGCAATAATGCATGCATGCAGGCATATTAAGCTAATTAGCTAATTAACTTAATAGGGACTTTTGGGTGGAAAAGTGATCCTTTGTCTTCACACTTTAGCTTTTTGTAACAGAATAAAAAAACATATTTATGTGTAGGGTTTAAAAAAGATGATGTTGTCTTTCTGTCCTGTCCGGTATTTTGTAAAGCTCACAGCAAAGCCAATATACTATATGAATTTTATATTATTTCATTTCTTCTGACCATATAACTCTATTAAAGGTAAAACTCCGCAGCAAAATTAATCCTCCAAATCACTTACTTTTTATAAGTTAAAGTTGGTACTTTGGCCTATCTTTCACTGAAGTTACAAACGAATAGAAATTGGAGGGCGCATTGATAATGACGTCACAGAGGTATCAGCTCGAACAAAAGGACCCGGATATGTGTACGTAAACAATGCATTGCACCGGCAAAGGATGCAAAAACTGCCAAGTTTTTCTCATTTTACAACATATTATGATTTAAATATATCAAATTTCCACCACTCAATGAGAAATGTACACACTCAAATAAATATTACACAAGCCACAAAGGAAGTTAAGACATTGTCGGCGGTAGTGAGTTAACAGTGCTTTGAGAATTTGACAGCGATAAGACGCGGAAGGTCAACGAACACTTCATGCATCTATTTCCAATCTCTTCGAGCTTTTGCATAAAATCAACCTAATCTATGTATACAACTGACGCAAAATTGAATCATGTACTAGTACATTTGGCCACTTATTTGGGCTGATAAATTATGTGATCTCATTATACAAATCAGTTCTACCAACATCGACAATTGGATTCGGCCTACCACTTTTCTGGTACGTATCACCCAGTGAAGTACAGACGAAGCTTGAAGCATCTAAAGCGTGTATCCCGGGGGGGCTGTGGGCGCGGGCGATCGCTGGGGTTGGTATACAATACAGCGTCCTATCTTTGATCCCGGTGCGTGCTATACAACTGTCTACCACAGCGTTCGAAGACTGGGAGCTACCGCATACAGCACAACAAGCCCGGACCGCAAGTATATACTTTTACAGTATAAGCTAATATTTAAACTTGAAAAACCAGTTTCTTAAGCCGGTTTAAAGCTCGAAATAACCGGAACGTTGACGATTATATCAGTGGCCCCGGCTCAGGGCAGTATCCTTTTCGCTAACAATCGCGATCGGGACATAGAATTGGTGTGGACGGTGTCACGCACAAATATGTCCAAAGTTCTGCTAACAACCAGAAAATCCACCATCTATCATCTCAGATTTGATTTTTCACAGCAAACCTGCTTCGTAATTTGTCCAACTTTCATTTTGTTTTACTGTTGTTTCTGAAGCTATATTAAAATGTGTTTAGTTTTAGTACCAGTGCCGAGTCGGAGTGGAGTTGTGACATTCATCCCTCAAATCTCGGCACAAGTTCATCCTCGCGGTCATGAGCATCTAGAACCAACATAGTTAGCGAGTTTTGGCATTACATCATATGGTCCCGTTAATATGCGAAGTATACATGCTATAGAATTGTACCCCTCTTTGTAATAATAAATTCGGGTCTATGATGAGATGAATAGCTAAAACTTTTAATTACTTCGGAATGCTCGTACCCAAGTTTCAAGGGACAGGGTAGAAAAAACACCACGGACGCTACCACGTGTGGGTAATTTTCATAAACAGTTATGCATGGATTTGCGCGGATTCGCTTTCGGTGTGAACTTTATTTTTACTGAATTTTAACAAAAATAAAACTCAACATCAAAAATACGCAATTAATTGTAAACAAAATGCAATGATTTGCAAATATAATTTAAATGCTGCCAGACTGTACAACTTCAATTACGGCTGGCAACTACTACTGAAAATGGGTGATTACTCCACACACGTCACGTCCGAGGTTGGCAAACATTTGATTTGTTCAAAACTTGTTTTTTTGGGTGCTTTTGGTTGTGTGTTTTATCGCCTGAAACTTCTTACGAATAGTGAAAAACTATTAAACAACTTGCATATATCTGTCTCCTTAATTTTTAGCTTTAACTTTAACATAAAACATGTGGGGGCTTTGCATGTTACCTTTAAATGTTGGCAGGTTGTTTCTCTCCTGCTCAAGCTCTTGAGCCAATTTCACCAAAGAGGTCCAAGGTTCATATGGTAAACGTTTCATATAGAAAGTCCATGATGCAATGAGGTATTACAATTATTCCGTCATGCGCTGTATGATTTGTGCAGAGCGCTTGTCGGAATGAATTGCAATACCTCATTGCCATTCCATGGGGATTCTATATGAAAGTTTTCTACCGTTCATATAGGTGTCACAGATTGGGCTAATTATACACCTTTTGTGTATTTGGGGGGGGGGGGGACACGTGACCCAACATTTGTTTTTGTGCACCATTTTTTAATGGGAATTATTTTTTCCCAGTTTTTATGTAATTGCCTCAAACATGTTTCCATGCGGGATTTCGGCCTACCCTTCCACGCTTGGCATAGCTGCAGGGTGGGAAGGGACCATGGTACCTGAGTGAGAGTGCAGGTAACAGACCCGGATGGTCCCCTACTTTTTTCGATAAGGTCTGCAACTTTTTTTACGTGGTCAGGAATGACTCCGGCTACAAGGGACCAACAGCTTTACAGGACTCTCCGAACATGAGGCGCCGGACACCACTGCATACACCCTGCCACATTTTACGGCAATGGGTGGGTAGTGCGGCAAGAAATTCCTAATCACACGACTGTGCATTATGCAATTTCCGACCTTATAGGAACTATTGAGTATGACCAAGAAACCTATCTCTTGCGGGGCTCAGAACCAGGGAACCGCCTCGAACGATCTTATTGCTCTGCCGAGGTTCAGGCACCTTAGCCAGCTCGGCACAATCGCCAAGCAGCTCCTTATATGCATATAGTGAATCATCATTTGGGTGGGCACTATTCAAAATTTGTTGGCCTTAAATGGTATGAGTGACTTTTAAAATTTTTATTCAGCACTGTAATGTATGATAATTTCTATTGATGAGCCAAATTTTATGGAAAAAAGCTCTTCAGGAAAGTGCAGTTCATTCATTTTTTGGTGGGGGAGAATTGGGTGCGTGTGCTTTTGGACCGCCATTTGATTCTGTATAATGATGTGATTTATTTTCTGTATGTGGTAGGTTGAATGGTCCCCATCAGCAGTGACAAGCGTGTTGTTAAAAAAAATCCACTGCCAAAGTGGTTTTCGATGGGAAGGGGGCGGAGTGCACGGGAGTGGCACATGCAGGAGTGCACAAGACCTATACACTTACACTTAAGTTTCAAGGGCCATTCTATCAAAATTTATGAATTTGTTTTTATGTAGATAAATAGCTATAATCACAATTTGGTCAGAAGATCAATGACCCAAAAACTCCATAATTAGGTGTAAAGGCAACTATCAGTGATTGGGGAAAGCGTAAAAATCCATCAAAACCAAGATTTTTGCATGTTGTGCAACAAGTGGGGCTACCATACCCTACAAGTGGCAAGACGTAAATTGCATTCCTAAAAGGACCAAAATGGACCAATTTATGATAGTTACTGTCCGTACGGACACATTACTACACATACTTTAATGGAGAGTCATGAATATTCTTTGAAACCACTGCTCTTTTCTTCCTTTTCTGTCAATCTTCAGTTGGAAAACTTAACTTAAGAGAATTCTACAGACTAATCCATCACCTTAAAGCTATTTCTGCAATTTCACTTATTTGACTATTTTTGGAAGATCACTTCTCTTATAGATTTGATTCAAAGGTACATGCATTTGAAACCAAATTCAACGGAAGAATCACTCAATGTTGACTTGTGACCACTGACCTTCTAACACATGGATAGCGGGCTGGCGCACCATTGAAAAGTCAGCGATTGAAACCACAGGAAGTTGCATTTTCCCTGCACAAATGTGGGGCTTCACTTTATTGTCCAAAGTTAGAGAGAAATTTCTTGTATAAACAATAGAAGATCTGTGTGGAATGTGCATCAGCAGGTGTAGGCATTGTTTCCCGCCATATGGTATAGGCTGCGAAAAGGCACAACTCCTGTTGTTCAATCGGCCGACTCAGACCCGCTATCCATGTGTAGAGGGCAGTGCAGGGACCCTATATACTGGGGTCACGAGTCAGCGGTTGCACCCCATTTTATGATGGAGTGTTAACAGATTGGGTCAAATGCGCATGTGTGCCATTAAAGGGGCATTGTCAGTTTGGGTAAGTAAATAATTGTTTCTCTTCTGCCTAAACCAATTGAGTCGATTGAAGCCTAGCTTGTCAGAAAAAGCCACTGACTCCTGGGGTGTGTTCAGAGAAGGACACCCATTAACCCCCTATATCGACCTTTTAACCCATCACACAAATGTACACATTTTGTGATCACAAAGGGGGGGCAAGACTTGTGGAATTGAGAACCACCTTGTTCTTAAGTACCAAATTTTTGTACCAAAGTTATAATTTTCCATTGTAAGTAAAGTAAGGGTTTCACAAAAACATTGTCTTCTTTGAAAACCTATCACTTGAGAGCTTCTGCATCATTGCTGATGCTCTGGTTAAAATCATTTCTTCATTAATCGACAGATCTTGTTTGTGATGCAAGTTTGATTAAAATTTGGGAGAAAAGTTACCACTGATTTTTTTTATTTAAAAAAGTCTATGAAAATAGGGAGAGTTTTCCATAGGACGTGTACAATAACAAAAAATAGGTTTGTTTTATGGAATTTTCCTCAAAAAACGAGTTTGGTGACCCCATATTTTTATTCCGGAGATTTGATGTAAAAACATCAATGAAAGTTAATTACAGGAAAAGGACATCTTAAATCTTTGAATGATCTCTCGTGACCTAATCAACTTAAGACACGGATTAAAGATAATCCCCCATTAAGGGAAAAATAGCGTTAGATGTCCATGAAATAGATCATCTGGGAATGGAATCTCTGCACAGTATACAAGAAGAACACAGGGGCAGAGAGCAATAAGTGATGATCAAAAAGACACCCCAGTAATTAAGTTTGCAGTTCATTGGTTGTGAGGCATCCTTTGAATAGTTCCCCATTCAGGGGAATTTTACACTCCTTTGTCCCTATCGGTTTTCTTTTTCAATGATCTGCTGGTGTCAATCTGGTGATGCACATGTGGTGCAGTGGATCAGTGGCTCTTGCCTCATAAGCATAAGGTTGTGGTTTTGAGCACCGCTGATCTCCAAGTGTTGGGCAGTGGGCAAAGGACTTTACCTTGCTGCCTCTCTTCATCCCAATGAGTATTATAAATGGGTACTGGCAATGCGGGGAATGCCAAAACAGACTACTGTGCGAGAGGAGTGGTGAACCCCCACAGCACAATTGTACGAGACAGAGAGATGGGTCAATGCCAAGAAAGAAAGATGGGCACTCCGCCTGCGGGTGCATCATTTGCATTTGCATTTTTTGCTGTGTCACCACATGTACCACTTGTCACATGATTGCACAAGGAATAGAGTAGATAAACTCCAGGTTGGAGTTCCTGAGGTGACAGGGTCTTTAGGGTGTACAGGTGTTGTTGCAGAGTGTTGAGTGTGGTAGTTGAAAACACCCGCAGATTCTTATTTTGTAGCAGAACTTTATTGTTTCATAAGGAAAAGGGACATTTTTGTAATTATGGCCTTAATCTGATATGGGATCATACATCAAATTTCTATTGTATTGATTGGTTAAAGCTTACAACCTCTCAGAATGAATGGGAATTGTCAACATGCCAAAATTTTTGATGAATAACAGAAAATAAATAAAAATTCCTTAACGGAATTGCATGTTTTAATCATGAATGAAGTCCATGTTTTTTTGTATTTTAAATTTATGGGTTTGTTTTTTTTGTTTTTTGTTATTTTTAAATTTATATGACAATGTAGTGAGTTGGTCTTGTTGAATTACAGTGCTGAATTTTTTTTTGAGTTGTGGTTTGTGTAGTTGATATTAACATTATTGATAATAAGATTTTAATTTAATCATTTTTTGGTACTCAGAAAAAAATGGTAGATCTATGTGGTGTTGCTATTATTTGAAACTTTGGAAAGATTGGAGTGGGCTTTTAAGTAGAAACGGTTGAGACAAGTACTCGTTTAGAAATAATAGAGGCTAAGTGCATAAATGCAGTACTTTGGGTAATCGAGTCCACTTAATATAAGCTTGTGGTGTCACTTTTTTGGTGGCAATTTTTAAGTAAGGCCTGATATGTTCTAAGTTATAACTCAAGTCTGTTTTAAGATGAATGACTGAAGAGATTAAGGTGAATGACCGTAATCATACACTGGTTTTACATTTTTAAGTGACCAAGGGGTTTTCCACTTCCCGTGGTGCCCCCCCAGGAAACCACTTCAAGGGAAATTTTGCACGAATTTTATACCCAATGTGAATGAAGGGTCATAAGACACCCAAAATCAGCAATAAAAAATGAAAATTTGTATTTGCCTGCAAATTAGTGGGCAAAAACTTGTTTTCAAAACCGGCAAAAATTGGGCAAAAGGAAAAATTCAAATCGAGGCCTGTGCTTACATAAACATTTTGAAAACTTATGTTTGTATTCTATTCTAGAAGACCCAAATTACATATATTTAACACAAAACATCATTTTTAGGAATCTGTATTTTTTACGGGGTTGCAAATTACACGTCATTTTCCATAGAGTTTGTTTACAGTAACGGTTTTAGCAACATCACAATGAAATGTTTGTTTTCAGCAAATAAAAGGATTAATGTTTTTGAATGTTACTAATAATTGTTTACTTTCATGTATGTGTGTGAACTTATATCATTGCAAAAAAAATTGCTTTGGTTCTTTGATTTTATAAATATTCTCAAAATACTTCGAGGCCCCAAGGGAGGGGGTTCAATGGGACCCCCACTAATTGAACTCATTAACGGCTTGGCTGATTTTAATTATTATTGGTATGAAAAGAATTCCGCATTTCAAAAGTCCAGCATTACAAAAAAAATTTGGCGCAAAATTCCACACGTAAAGCGGCCAGACGCGAAAACAAATTTTGGGGGTCCTAGGAACCCCCCTCCTGGTCGTCACTTAGGCTTCTTTAGATTCCTTTTGATAAGTGAGTGAAGGGGATTGTTTCAGGTGGCGGTCCAAAGTAGACCCAGCTTTAGGGACCTTGGGACTAGTAGTATTATTAGCTAACACGGTATTGGCCGAGTTTATAATAGGAGATGGAAGTGATGGTACATGTTATGAGCAAGGGTGAATGTGTGAAAGAAACTCTCTGTAATAAAGGTCATTAGCGCAAAATTGTTTTCATACTGGTACATAAGCAAACCAAGTTGAGCTTTCATCTCTGGTTCCTCCGATCGGCATTCTAACTCGCGGTTTGTTTTTTTTGTTTGTATCGCTAACACAGCAATATGATATATTTACTTCACCACAAATAACATTGAATATTACGATTTTGATGGATATAGACCGTATATGATTTTCAGGGAATACAAATTATGCTTGCTCCTAAAATATCAACAAACAATTTGTGGCCTCATAGGTGTGTAGCGTGCATGACTACTGCAGTGTTTAATCAAGAAGTTCTCAGATTTAAGTGTCTAGAATGCACCCATGTGTGTGTTGTCCAACGTAAATCTATAGGAAAATCATGAGAAATTACTTCGGGGTAAAAACCGATACCAATGCATGTCGGCTAAGCCGAACGGCGAAATCATACTTATCACACTGCTTATCTGGAGTTAAACAAAGCTGAACCCCCAAAGGGGCCCTTATCTGGCGATAACAAAGATGGACCCCCCCAAATAGCAGGACCTTATTCTCCTGGTGTTAGCAAAGCTGAATCCCAAGTAACGGTCCTTAACTGGAGTTAACAAACGCCATTTTTATTGGTAAATTTCCAATGGCAGGATCAAACACCCAATCTTTTACCAACACTACAATAGGTTGGAAGAACTATTAACATGATTAAAGTAAAAACCACCCAGTTCCGGCTTACAATTCATTGTGGGTGAAGAGGCTTCAGTTCACATGGCATAAATTAACCTGGGATTAGTTGTAGCCATCAGTCCTTCTTTTACAGTTATAGATACAATGTGACGACAACAGCAGTTTAATGCCCATATCACTGGGGAAATAGACTAAAGTAAGGCAAGGATTTCAAAAATCGCGCAAGTCGCCTAAACTAATTTGCAGAATATACAGATCTCACAACTTTGTGGAAAAATCTTTGGCCCATTTAAGGTTATTTTTGCAGAATCTAATTTTAAGTTACTTTATGCATCTTCCTCAGTGACATGGGGCCTTACTTCTTAAATTCGAAGTACAAAGTAAATTAATCGATTGTTTGCAACATTATTGCGCCTTACTAAAAGGCATTCTACACTATTAGCGCAAGTCTAAATTGCGCCAGCGAATTTATTAAGACACCCGATGTACGAAACAAAAACAAATCTCTTACACTGATACGGACAATAACTGGTTATTATAAAGTTCGACAAATACCAGGCAGTCCTTGTGAGACTTGTGTGGGGGTTTTATTGAATTTACTTTGTAATTCTAGGTTTACACAGTATAGTTTACTGGCATTCAATTGAGCACAGTTATTGATTGCCGGGATGTATGTGTAGCCACTGAAGTGATGGTGTTGTCAGTAAGCCAATGTTGCCGAGAATGCTAAGATGGTGAATGAGTGGTTGAGGTGCATCGAGATTATTAGTAATGCTCTCCTTTAGTAGGTTACATAGCTACAAAAGACTTGTTCTGTTACAGTGTGCAGGGCCACCCAAATATGAGTGGATGTGCTCAGACAGGCCATGACAAATACTTTGGAGAGCAAATAAAGAGCTTTGGGATAAGATTTCATCTAAGGTTTTTGTTAGTTGTATTCATGCATTCTTTTTAGTTTTGTCAATCATTCAAGCTTATGTACCTATCAACTGCATTTCTAATGGTAGTCTAATTTAAGTAACGTTATCTATTTTCCTTGCATTTCAGAACCAACTGAGAGAGTTTCACACATCGTTCATAGTTGGGTGTCAAAACCTTTTGAAAGCCTACACAAAAAGACAAAAATTTTGCTGTGCTAGCAGTCATCACAGAGGGTGAATTGTTCGTAATTAAGGGAAAATTAGTAATTTACCAGTTTGTGTAACCGATTGTCACTGTGGAAGATGTCAACAAAATAAAATCTGTTTTTGAGAATACAAGAAACATTTTTTTTTGTATAAAGTATGAAGCCTAGGAATTATCTGAACCATGACGCTGTAACACACAGTAGGGTCTCTTTATTGCTTAGGTATGCAACATGTCCTGAAAAGTGTTGAATCACTCAACGACATAACAGAATCAATTTCTTGCTGAATTACACAAAAAAAAATATTTCAAACATAGACATCAAGTCGCAATTCACATTAGCTCATTTGGTATGAGCCATTCCCTTGGCAAAAATTGTTAAGGGTATTCATAAGTTAAACCCCAAGTAACGGTCCTTAACTGGAGTTAACAAAGCATTTTTATTGGTAAATTTCCAATGGCCTGATCAAACACCCAACTCTTTTACCAACACTACAATAGGTTGGAACTATAAACATGATTAAAGTAAAAACACCCAGTTCCGGCTACAATTCCTTGTTGGTGAAGAGGCTTCACGTATCACATGGCATAATTAACCATGGATTAGTTGTAGCCATCAAGTCCTTCTTTTACAGTATAGATACAATTGCCCGACAACAAGCAGTTTAAGGCCCATATCACTGGGGAAATAGCCTAAAGTAAGGCAAGGATTTCAAAAATCGCGCAATGTCGCCTAAATTTGCAGAATATACAGATCTCACAACTTTGTGGAAAATCTTGAGCAATTTAAGGTTATTTTTGCAGAATCTATAATTTTAAGTTACTTTATGCATCTTCCTCAGTGATATGGGGCCTATACTTCTTAAACTTCGAAGTACAAAGTAAATTAATCGATTTGTTGCACAACATTATTGCGCCTTACTACAAAAGGCACTTATACACTCTTAGGCGCAGTCTAAATTGCGCGCGATTAAGACACGATGTACGAACAAAACAAATCTCTTACACTGATACGTAAAATACTGGTTATATAAGTCGACAAATACCAGGCATTCCTTGTGAGACTTGTGTGGGGGTTTATTGATTACTTTGTACTTCTAGGTTTACACAGTATAGTTTACTTTGCATTCAATTGAGACAAGTATTGATTGCCTGGGATGTATGTGTAGCCACTGAAGTGAGGTGGTGTCAGTAAGTAAGCCATGTTTCAGAGAATGCTAAGATGGTGAATGAGTGGTTGAGGTGCATCGAGATAGTTAGTAATGCTCCTCCTTTGACCACTTGGTATTAGTAGTACATAGCTACAAAAGACTTGTTCTGTTCCAGTGTGCAGTGCACCAAATCTGAGTGAATGCTGCTCACAGCCCCTACAGAAATACTTTTGGAGAGCAAATAAAGAGCTTTGGATAGATTTCATCTAAGGTTTTTGTTAGTTGTTATTACATGCATTCTTTTTTAGTTTTGTCAATCATATTTTCAAGCTTATGTTAACATAATCAACTGCATTTCTAAATGGTAGTCTAATTTTAAGTAACTTATCTATTTTCCTTGCATTTCAGAACCAACTGAGAGAGTTTCACACATCGTTCATAGTTTTGTGTCAAAACCTTTTGAAGACTACACAAAAGACAAAAATTTTGCTGTGCTAGCAGTCATCACAGAGGGTGAATGTGTTCGTTACATTAAGGAAATTAGTAATTTACCAGTTTGTGTAACAGATTGTCACTGTGAAGATGTCAACAAAATAAAATCTGTTTTTGAGACTGAAAGAATTTTTTTGTATAAAGTTATGGAAGCCTTAGGCAATTATCTTAATACGACGCTGTACACAACAACAGTATGGGTCTCTTTATTGCTTAGGTATGCAACATGTCCTGAAAAGTGTTGAATCACTCAACGACATAACAGAATCAATTTCTGCTGAATTACACAAAAAAAATATTTCAAACATAGACATCAAGTCTGCAATCCACATAGCTCATTTGGATGAGCATTCACCTTGGCAACAACTTGTTCAGGGTATTCATAAGTTAAACCCAGAAGTAACCATCAAAATAATTGACTGGGCATGTGTAATTAACATTTGTGAGACTGCTGTTAATGGTATCAAACTACCTAGTGCTTATTCTGAGGATCTTGCATCTTGTAGAAAAAAAGAACAGTCACTGAGTGACAGCCTCCTTGCAAAAAAAAGTATCTCCCTCTACTACACATTTCGGCTTGTTCCTGAATTAAAAACACTTGTAGATGGTGACCGATACGGGCATATTAAGAGGTATTGGTCTCATACTAAGTATGAATTATGCCTACAAGAATTGTATACAATTCTTGGTAAACGCTACAAGTTTCCAATACCTCTTGTTCAAAAACACATTGATATACTTCAGAAATTTCTTTGCCATGGTCAATATACTGTAGCATTGGTAAAAATTCAACTCGGTGATCAGAAAGCTCAATACGAGTGTTACCAGAGCAGAGAATTTGACCGTAGAAACCAAACACAATTGAACGAAAATCATGCAGAGCATGGATTCTGCATAGACATATTAAGCAAGATTCATGATGAGATTCAAGGTGAGATGCCCAATAAGAAAAGTGGTATTAAGGTCAATATGATCATAAACAACAGTCCCTGTGGTGGAGCATTTTGCCCAGTAAAATGTGGGAGAAATTATTGTTTACCTCTATGTCACATTTGCTCACAAAAGAAACCTTGTGAACGAACCAAAGATTGTACAAAACAAAACCCATGTGGAGGTTTAGGATGTGCTCAGGAAATCAGAGACACTGCTGAAATATTGACTGAATTTTTTCATGAAGTTGAGTTTAAAATATCAGCACATGTATTTTATAGGTTTAAAGAAATTATTCAGCGGGAAGCAGTTGGCAATCTGAAAGATTTTGGCATCCAGGTGAAACATTTAGATCCTTTGCACTTCTTTGATTTTATTCAGGAATATTGCAAACATGTATCTCCAAATGAAAATATGCCAACAAGTCCACTTCCAAAAATTGATGACAAACCACAAGCAGAGGTTGCCATAATGCATCTTTTTCATATGATAGAAGATCAAATGGCAAAATCCTGGATTGACATGAGCCAACAGACAAAAGAATGCTTGGCTAAATGTGGGAATGATAGTAAGAGTGGCCAATTTGCCCATAGAGAGGGAGGGAACAGGGAAAAAACCTATCCTAAAAACACTGCAGAACAAAATGTAGCACTTTCATTCACAAATCATGGACAGAGTGCATATACTGCAAACAACTACCAAAGACAAAATGCACCCCAAAGATCCTTTACACATGGAAGGCAAGGATATGATTTACCCACCTTCAATCCCCAAGGAATGGGCAATTCTGGTCTTCATCCTTACTATGTGAACCATGCAAGTGTTTCTCCCCCTCAAGGATGGGGTGGATATCAAGGATATCCCAATTTTCCTCAGCCAAGTGGTGGATATAATGTAAGCTCCTTTCAAGGAACAGATTACAATAATTCATACCCACCCCCTGATCCTGTAAGAGCTGGACATTACAATGCCTTTCCACATGGAAGTGCTACAAACCTGTCCTTGACAAGAGGGAGCCATTCCTTTTCAGGAGGAAGGCCCGATTCCTTTAGGATGAATAGAGGTTCTTCTAGAAGAGGAAGAGGTTCTCCTAGAAGATGAAGTGGTTCCTTTACAAGAAAAGGTATGTAATAGCTGAACTACTCCTCAAGAGGAAGGAAATTTTTTTATTATCAAAATCTTTCCTCTACAGAAGAATCATGGGTTAATTCCAATTCCTCCTTGTATAAAAGAACACTGATAATTTCCAATCCTTGCTTAAGAAGTGTAGTTAATTATTGCTCAATGCAAAACCTCTTAGAATCAACATTTTATTCAATAAGAAATGCAATACACCATGTGGCCATTTATTGACCCAAAAGCAGTCAATATGGATTAAAGTGGATATAAGGGTCCCCAGCAACCCATGTTCACTAAATAGTCACATGGGAAATACACACCAAAATGATATATGTGCAGTTAAATATTTGAAATATATGAAGGGTTGATCCTAGCATTCCCTTTGCACAGAATGAAAGTAGCACATAGTCCCACATGATAGTACATTTTCTGGCATTATGTTGAAAGTGATTGCATATTCTTATTCAGTGGGTGGGGTTTAGCATGCAAATATGCAATGTCATTGGTTGTTGCCTATCTAGATGATATTAGTGCATCACCACTTTTGCCTTTATGACTAACATAATTTAGAAAGAAAATATTTTCAGTGTTTTAAACAACTAAAACTAAATAAGAATGAGAACTGTGTCAGCATCCACTTCTCAAAATGTTGAACTGCCCATCCAATATGATGCGATATTGGATAGGAAAAACATGAAATCGTATCTTTTATTCTCTAATTCCTTACCTGATTTTTGTTATGATAGAGCATAGATTGGTAGGTGACATCAGCCATGCCAAACACATGAGGAGGGTTGTCAGCTTTGGTTGAATGTCTGTACAATTCAGAATGCTGGGGACAAGATATAATCAGTTAATAAGGCTGTTAAAATGTTTTAAGTGTCTGTAAATAGAATACATATTGATAATGACAGCAGAAAAGTAGCATCACTTTACATTACCTACTGGGAGATGAAGTCATGCCAGTATAAGGGAGTTTCCATAACCTGACCCATCTGACACACTTTTTTCTGACACACTTATGAATTCGGAAACCCTTCACGGAATAAAGCACATGTTTATTCCGTTAAGGTTTCCAAATTCATAAGTGTGTCAGAAAAAAGTGTGCCAAATGGGTCAGGTTACAGAAACTCCCCAAATATAATGAGAAATGATAAGAATACTTGATTAAGAACTGTAAATAGTGTTGTATATACTCAGTTTTGCTCACAACATGGCCCACAGTATGGGCCATGGCAAATGTGGCTGAGTGCATGGTTATTCCCCTTATGATAGTATCACTGGAACCAGTAACAAATTTCAGATTCCACTAATAAAGTATTTTAAATATTAAGATGTAATCTTTACATTATAAACAAGTCATTCTATATGCAACTATATTGCAAGGAAGGATTCTGTGTTCAATATATAGAAAACATGCATATTTGCTTGGTCAAGTAAAAAATCACTGATTTAATATAATGTATTTAATGTGCTGAATAATGCACTCACTACCTACAATAATGGAAAAATAGTTGCCATACATGATATAATACAGTTGGCACAAAAAGTATCTTGGCATGTTTTTCGATCAGTATTGTGTCAAAGTCCGATAATTTTGAAAGTTTTCAAGATATACATTTTGTTGCCTAAGTCTTGCACTTTCATTTAACACCTTGCTTGTAAAAAGGCGTGCCAAATGGCTGAGATAGAACGCCTGAAAGACGTAAACCCCCCAAACCAAAAGTTGCAGTTTTGGAGTTTTCAATGGGCATTGCAGTGTACTGCGACACGAACACACTGACTACACTCAATATTGCAAAAGTGGGCTTTCTCGCTCATCAGTCAGAAACCCTCTTTGTGTAAAATCAATACACATGTATTATTGCGTTGTACCACACAGTGACCATTGACAAATCCAAAAACTGCAACTTGGGGGTTTTACGTCTTTCAGGAGTTCTATTTCACCCATTTTTGCACGAATTTTTACAAGTGAGGTATTAAATGAAAGAGTAAGACCTAGACAATAAAATGTATATTTCGAAAACTTTCAAAATTATCGGACTTTGGCACAATACTGATCGAAAAACATGCCGAGATACTTTTTGTATATTGAAACCATTGCTCACAATCACATTGTCATTTTTTATATCAAGCAAATATTTCAGTTCTTAATGCATCAGAAAGCATAAAGGGATTTCAAGGCATCCATATTTTGTGTCATAAATAGTGACTTTGTATAGATTTTACATTGAGTAGATTTATTACCTTGTATTTAGCTACAGAAATGTCTTAAGAGTGAAAACAGAAAGTGATTTTGGTTTGCTTATATTTCAATATAAAACATAGGCTGAATTTCCTATTTGCTCCAATATGAAATTAGAAATTTCACAATTTTGTTCCAAAGAAATATTTCTCAGCTTAACACTTACTGTGCTCAAGTGATCGAGATCTCGATCAAAACATGTGGCAGGTATTATAAAATGCTGCCTTTGTGTACATAAGAGGTGTTAAACCTTTTAGATGGTGACATTTTTTATAAAAAGCCACATCAGTGCAAAAGTCAGAGCTTTCAATTTTTGTAGGGACACCCAATGTGAAATCTTCCATTGCCCTTTTAATAATTAGGTCAACACCCTGTACATGGATTATATCTACAAAGGCTAGACCACAGACAGACATGCCAAGTTTGAAAACTGATTTTCAGTACTCCATAGAGTCAAAATCAGTATTTTGCAACCAAAATCCGTATTCGTCATAATTTTAGGTGCACGGTGTAGTTAACCAGGGTTCTTACACTTTGTGAGCAAAAAAATTCCATGACTTTAATTGAAGAATTCCATGACTTTTCTGGTATAATGCAACAACATAATTTTAGTTACACGTATAATTGCTGGACTTCATAGAACATTTAAACAAGCGCTATTTTTCTGTATGGCTTAGTTATCAAATTCAATTATGATTTAACTAAAAAACCAAGCCATACATTCTCGGATTGCATCATGGAATAGATAATATAAAAGGATGCTTTACTAAAACAATCAGGCTTCACACTATGTTGGAGTTTTGAGAAAATCACCAACAGAAACTGCTAATACAATTTTTTAACCTACTAACTTTATTATTATTATTAAAATATTAAAGTTAAAATGTTAACTTTAAAAGCTGATAACCCAGTAACCAAAACACCTACAGACAAATGAATTGCATCATGGGATAGAGAATTTAAAGCACCCACAAAAGCTATGGTCAAACTGCAAATAAAGCTTCTTAATCCATAAACTGTAGTAGGAATAATTATTATTATTAAAATATTGTTATTGTTGTTAAAGTATTGTTATTAAAATATTGAAGTCAAAATGTGAACTTTAAAAGCTCATAACACTGTAACCAAAGCACCTACAGACATGTGAATTGCATCATGGGATAGAGAATTGAAAAATAAAGCATCACTAAAAATATTAACCAGGGCTTCGCCCCATGTGGGGCTTTTGAGAAAAGCACCCACAAAAACTATGTTCAAACTGTAAATAAAGCTTATTAATCCACAAATCAAAATGTTAACTTTAAAAGCTCATAACACTCTAGCCAAAGCACCTACAGACATATGAATTGCATCATGGGATAGGGAATTAAAAAATAAAGCATCACTTAAAAAATTACCAGGGCTTCGCCCTATGTGGGGCTTTTTGAGAAAAGCACCCACAAAACTGTTCAAACTGTAAATACAACATGCTGAAGTACATGTACATACATGACTACATGTGTTAACTCTCAATAGTTTTACATGTAGGCCAACTGTATGTTAATTGCAGGTGATCTAGCAGTTAAATGGTTATATGAAAATAATATTAATATCCATGCGGTCGACCGGGATTCCCAACTTTTTATTAACAATTTATTGAAAAGTCGCATTGCTTTATTACATTTTCTGTAAATAAAATGTCCCTAAGATTTAAGATTTTGGCCTCAAAAATAATTTATTTTTACTGAAAATTGAAGATATCAAAAAGGTTTTTATTTTCTGAAGCATTTCAACTTAAAAAATACTTGGCAAGAAGGTATGATTTACGTTTTAATTTGAGCGATTTTAAATCCGTATTTTAAGTGGAAAAAACGTACTCCCGTATTTTACAACATTTTCCGTACAAAATACGGGAAATCCGTACTACTTGGCATGTCTGCACATACGGTAAAATTCTATATAGGGTGCACACCGTAAAAACGTTTTCTATTTGTTTATGTGCTATAAGATTCAGAAGAATTTGTCATTTTTGCATGCTTAAAGGGGGATGGCCCGATTTAAGTAGATGAAGTTTTCATCTTGATAGAATGGACTTCATCCCAAAACTCCATCTGTAAATTTTCGCACCGATATTTCAATCCGTTTTGATGTGAGACCTGAAAACATGATTTTGTAAGCCCATAGGGTGCTGTGTAAAATTAATATTGGTCGACCAAAATAGGGCATATTTTCGCTCATAACTACCAAACTAAACATTCCTTTGCCCTAAGATTTCACGGGGTAAATGAGAAAAATAGTAGCTTTCTTCTAATACCAAAATTGGGACCACTTCCGGTAAAATTTGGGGGTCCCTGGGGACGAGGCTATTAGCGATCAGGCCATGGACCTTTAAAACTCAGTGATGCATTCAAATCACTATTATATAATGAACGTTCATAAGTTTGAATGTTTAATAATCTTTCCCTGGAGATGGCCAGCGCACACAAGTATTGAAAAAAAATGTGTGCTTGGCCGGACTCAAACGGGCACCCTCCGCACCACTAGCACAGCCTTCTTACCAGTTAAGCTAACAAGCCAGGGTTGGTAGAGGAGCGATAAGTTTGCTTATTTTATAGCTATTTTCTGTTCTACATCAATTTGAGAGATGAGCCTAATTTAATTTGGATGTTTTCTAATTAGGTACTGTTAGTCTGTTACCTCACTTTCCACTTTTAATAATTTCTTTTGAAATCCTGTACTTATGTGTATATTCCTGTTTATTTGTATAATCTTTTAAAATGTAAAATTTATGTTTTATTTTGTAGCTAGTATTTTAAGGACATGTGGAAGAACAATACTGTATATTGTACATGTTTTAACCGTGTTTAAATAAAGCTCTTATTATTATGAAAATACAAATGTTATTCCATTTCATCCCAATCTTTTGAACTGGGAGAGCAACTATCCAGTCGAGGTAGTTACGAATGCAAAATCGTAACCAGTCGAGGTAGTTACGAATGCAAAATCGTGGACCATGGGCTTGAAATTAAGTTCAACACCACACTTTCTAGTGTCTGAGACCACTTTCTTGGACTGAGACAAGACTTTCTAGTTTGCATTTTGATCAAATGTAATTGTCCAAGAAATAAGTCGCCAAAATTTAAAACACCTATGTTCTTGTGTCAATCCAGAAATAGTATAATGTTCTTTATCAAACAGACATTCAAGGTGGGGGACCCGATTATGTACCCATTTCTCAAACAAGGAAGTAAACCAACAATGGCGTGTTAAGATATCCACTTACAGGGGTCTCCACCACATGAAAATATATCACCAAAACAGTTGATTAGAATTTGTGTTTAACAAAGTCCAAATGTTGATACAAGAAGCATATGATTGTGTAAATTGAAGAGATGAGATTTTGTCAATCTGGTCACACACCTTTAAAAACTTCTGCAAACAACACTAAAGCTTCTGGCATGCACAAAAATCTCTGCCTTTAAAATTCTGTGTGGTTATCAGATTTACTATTGCAGATAACTTTACGGCCAACAGTTTCAAGAAAACAATTCCAAAAACTCAAACCTTGACAAAATTGTGATGATTTTTTTATTACTCTAGAAAATGACAGATAGTGGCTTCAATTTTAAACTATTGAAATTGCCGTCTGTAATTTGTCATCACTTAAAGGTGCGTGTTTATGATCGTCTTGGGGACCCCATGATTTACCAGGAAGTCGTAGCGATTTTGATATCAGATGAAAGGCTGTATTTTTCTCATTGTTGTCATGAAATTTGAGCCTCTAAATTCCATTTCCTTCCCAAGATATAAACAAAAAAAACGCTGTTTTCGTGTTAACCATTAATATTAGACAGTAGATTGAATAAAGCTTTGCAATGTGCATTATGCTTCTACCATCAAAACCGCAAGTTTGTTTCTCCACAGTACTTGATGGGGACGTATGTGCAAGTGCCAGGCTTTCATATGAAGTAGAGAACACAATAAACATAAATCGGAACAAGCACCTTAACTACATGTAATTTATCAGTGTGTAATTATGTCTATGTCAATTGTATCATAAATCATGAATGTATGAAAATTGTACAAATATCTGACTGACTGAATGACTTATTTTAAAATCATGCTCAATCAGGTATCAGACAGTGTCATCAACAAATATCACTCACGGGTATGTTTTCTGGCCTTAAAAAAGGCATTTGACATCATCGATCATGATATTATTATAACTTAATTCTTACGCTGTTTGGTTTATGTTTATCTTGCCATGATGTCAAGTTGTATTTTACAAAAATTAGCGACCAATTGCGTGTATGTCAAGGTTTGTCAATCACATTGCGCGGACTGTGATTGGTTTAAATGTGGAGGTATGGGCGGGGCATGTTTTTTTTTTGACAAAATATGATTTAAAAATGTCAAAACTTGCCCTATTTGAGTCGGGTTTTCGACGCACAGACACAAATAATTATGTAGGTAAACTTCTGTTTTAATAAGCTGTCATGTTCAGAGTATTCTTCACGGCCGACATTTGTTCTGCCCGTCAAATTACGTTAGATGCGCAGGTCTCCTATCTGTCCCTGACTATTATGGGTGTTAGCGGAGGTTCACTACACCGTATGCCTTTGATACGCCCCATTGTGCCTATTACACTCTGCATATATGGAAAACAATCTAACGTTGTGGGGGGGGGGCCCCCCTTGGAAGATGTGAAATAAATCCTACCTCATGGGCCGCAACTGCCAAATGCACGGTGTGGAGCAAAGGAGAGATAACAAGGTACAATAGACCGTAGGATTCAATATGGAAGTCAGCCACCAGCATGTTGGTGGACAAGATGCATACATTCAGGACTACAATCACATTAAGCTGTCAATCGATACATGTTTAGTGATTGCACAGGAGATCACTGAAGGTGAATGTATTAGTACTGGAATGCAGATATCTGTCCACCAACAGGGGGCTTTGGGGGGGGCTATGAATACGGTCTATTGTACATGAAATGTTCATGTTTAGATGTTAACAGTTTGATGGATGAGTACTATGGGTGAATGATTAAATCTTTTAATTTTTTTAAAGGACATTTAAAATCAAATAAAAAGGAACAGCGAAATGAGAAGAAAAACAAAGAAACATAAAAAATTCCGTCATGCAAAACTAAAGAAAGAAAGGAAAAACAATAACAAGAAAGAAATTAACTAGACAGACAGTTACGAGAAGTGAAATAAATAAGCTAAAAAGGAAAGAAGTATGGAGGAGAAAGAAGGAAAGTAGGACACATAGGTGCAAAAACTTTACTTGACAAACTTTTTTTAGCCACCACCCAATTAAATGGAGGATCTCCGTATAGCGAGACTGTAGGAATACAAACATGTACGATTGTACGTAACTCTCTACCCTGAATAATAATTGTCTTTGTCAAAGCAATAATATACAAGTAACAGTTTTCTTGTATTAAATTTGTAATTGTATTTTCTTTTTTGTTTCTTACATCTCCATCAAAAAATATGGCCCATCAACATCTTTGCTTCATCACTGGGAGAGTTTGATTTCGGAATAAACAGTAGCCCACATGTAAGCATAAGTGTAGGAAAAAGACGTATACGCCCCTTCACAACTTCCCTATTTCATTTGACTTTTTCTGGTCTCCATTATTTTCATTAAGTGTTACCTCACAGCTGTTTGACCCCATGCAAAATTGTTTTTATTTAGAGCAATTTAAAGCCAATGGCGAACACAATTTGACAACTTGATCTGCAAAGAGCTATTCCTCGACAAAAATAAGAAAAAACCATTGCTGGAATATTGCCATATAGGCCTACAAAGTCATAATTTGTATGTTAGAGCACCCTCTATATGCCTATTTTCAATAGAAGACATGCAAAACTAGAATTTATGAAAAATATTTGCCCACTATGAAATTTCATCAAATTTACACAGGATGTTGTAGTGGCATAAATACTCCCAAATTGTTGTCAAAAGGGTGTCGCTGTTGATAGTTTTTTTGTTTTCTCGTTTGTCATAATAAATGAGTCTCAAACAGCTGTTGCCTCCCTCCATGATGGAGTTTCTATGTATAAGACAACTTTCCCTCCCGCCCCCTGTGCAGTGATGGGATGTTAAAACTCCAGTCAGAACTTTTATTATTCAGTGTAGCAAGGATGTATGATTATGATCTTAACTCCAATATTTGATCAAATAACATTGCCAGGTTCTTCAAACAGGATTCATAGAATCTTGTAATAATGTATTTAAAAAAAACTCGCATTAATGATTTAAAGGTGGGGACCTGATCATGGTCAGAATTTCTGTGAGGTTTTCTCTGTAATGTAAGCACCCCACCAAAACCATCTGATTAAAATTTGAGTGAAATCGGTCGAGCCACTTGATAATAGAACACAACATGTACAAAAGAGATTTCATGCACTAATGCATAGCTTTCTATCATAATATCCCCATGCGAAAGATTTAAAGCTGAGAATTAGTCTTCGTACAAAAAATTGTGAAATTTCTAATTTACTATAGGAGCAAATATACTAAATTCAACCTATTTTTGAATTGAAATTAAGCAAATAAAAATCGCCTTTGGTTTCAATTTCAAGCCATTTCTGGAGCCAAATAGAAAGTGGAAATATAGGTGGGGTCTTATCTATATGAAATCACTACATATGAACAATATGATACCCCAAAAGCTCTTGTTGCACCTTTAATTGGTCCATAGGACATATGTGTGTAAAATAAAGTTGTGATGACATATTTGGAGATGTCTTGTTCATAAAACATTAAAAGGAACATTTCCGGGCCTTAAAGGGATGCAGCAATTCCTGATCCGAAACAATATCGATAAATCATCAAATGAGTATTTTGGATTTTGTTAAATGCATAGATGTGCAACATAACTGCAAGTGTGGCTTGGAAATCCATGTATTAAAGACAAGGCAGTACTTTTATCTTATGATCTGTATTCTATATGTGGTACAAAATTCCGACTTGAGAGCAAAAAAGGCCTTCCTGTGAATATCCCAATTTATAAGCGTAATATGGGGCACCATGACTTCTACAGTTTGACCTCAAACACAAACATTATTGATCTTTGTTTAGTTTGTACTGTTGTAACCGAAATCAGCTGTTAGTGTAGATTTTGAGTCAGTCGAGAGACGGTAAGACAAAATTTCCTCAAATACCATCATTTTTTCACTATTGGGTTTTGTTCTATACATTAGAAGTAGAATGATACGGAATTGTACATAGTTATTTGATTTATAAGCTAAAAATGACATTTCAACCCAGTTTTTTATATCTCCTCACATTATCGACTGCTATCCCTTTAAATTTCCTGTGGTAATGAGAATATATGAACTTTCATCTGATACCAAAATCTCAATTTTGAGGGTAAAAGGGGGTGGGGGTGGGGGGAAAAGCTTGCTAAGGCATCTTCCCAATTGTGTTTAATGCAACAATTGTACTTTTCTTGGGATGCAAAATGCTGATATGGTAATATTATGCCAGTGAACAGAAATGATTTGATATAATAAAAGCTGTATTTTTTTTTTTTTTGATGTAGATCTGCAATCATAAAAAGACAATTCTGGTGAATCATTCCTGGTGTGGACTGATCTTACCATATCATCATAGATGTTATTGTGGAAGGGATTGACAGACAGCAGTATGTCACCAATGTAAGTATAGATCTGTCCTTTCAGTAACGCTCCGATAGAGTGACGCACTATCACAGCTGCAAGAAATCACAAATCACATACCAGTAAAATGCTTAAAAGTAGCATTTCTTTTAGCA